>VZSE01012609.1:495513-530513 GCA_013398275.1 Promerops cafer | reverse complement strand
TGCAGACACAAATAAGTAGTATTAGCAGGGCAATTCTTCAGAAGTATGCTTATTCTTCCAAATGCATTTGCATAATAATAAAGGAAGAAAGGTGTATAAGGTAAACTACAAATCAGCAAAATTGTTTCTAAAAATGAATGCTTTTCAAAGTTTTCCAAGAGGCAGTGGGAGCTCTTTGAAATCAATGAGGTAATGAAGTGGTGGAAAAACAAAGCAAGAGAAAAAGGAAAAAGGATGAATATAATGCTGTTAAATGCCCCCTTGTCCAGGGGTTACAGCATTTACCTGGAGCTTGGGTGACCCTGGTTTGCATCAATGCACTTTTAAAGTTTCCCTATGGGAATTTTGGACAAGTAAATTCCTTTTTGTGCCTCATCTTACCTATAAAGCAAGAACTGCATATTATCCTAATTCTGGGAGATGTAATCAAGGTTTTAGAGAAACACAGAATAAGTTGTCCAGAGATCCTGTAGTTTTAGTAAATGAAGCGACAACCTCCCTCCATTCAATAGGACTTGTTACTATGTTCTAAATTCTACTATGTACTAAATTCTACTCCTAGTCCCTATCTAGGAGGGAAAACTCAGCAGGAACCAGAAAGAATAAATCAGGAACATTTGTTCCAGTGCCAATGGCACTGCTCAGTGGTCCTTTGTCATGAGAGCACATGAGCATATATATGTATATAAAATAAGCTCTTCCATGCCCAGATCTGATGATGGAGACATTTAAAAGTTCCCAACATTAAAAGATGGTATTCAAACATCCAGTTGCCAGAAATAAATTTACAAATATCAAAAACTTTTCATTCACTGAACAGAGTTCACTGTATAATGCATAATGTTTGAAAAGTGCTCGAATTGCAGCACACATTTAATTTTTGGTAATAAAACACTAAAGGTGCATTTTCAGTTGGATGATTCCATGATAAGCTGTCTCACACTGCAGGTAAGAATATAATAATATAATGGAGGGAATTAGCAAAATTATCTGTGTCTTCCTGGTCCTGGCCCTGAAACCAATACCACTGTTGGCATCTGGAGGCTGCACCTGTCATGAGTTATGGCCCTTGTTTTTACAGGAAGGATAAAACTGATATTTCAGTGCCATCCATCATATGTAATAAACTCTCCGCCTTAGTATAAATGCATTTATATGCCACTATTGGAAACGAGTACAGGAAATACAAGCAGTCAACTGTATGTGTTAGACACACTTTTTGTAATACTTTCTGTTGCTAACAAAATAAGTCACTAGCTCTCTTCCAGGGAGAAGTTTGGCAGAGCTGAAATCAGAGACTCTGTGTCATGGATAAGCACAGTACCCTCTTTGCCCTTTAAATCTCAAAACAAGGTCAGAGCTTCAGCTGTTGTATGGGCTCTGAATTGCCTGGCCAGAAATGTGGACCCAGAGTTCATGTCATCCCAAAATATTTGGTCACACAACCAAATGCATTTTGCTCACAAGGGCTGTCAAGATGTCTGGGTGAGATAAATGTCTTATTTTCTGATGGTTTCTTATGAATTGTAGTGCTGAAGAGTGGTGGAACACAGGAGTCAGCAGGGCCCCATGGGCTGTATTTGACTTTTGTGCTGTTCTAACAGCCCACCCCACTTGCTGGAGCTCATTTTCATACCAGCATTTTGGCCCACCACCTCTCCGCCTCTATACAACTTTTGCTACAAGTAGGTAACGAAGATTAAGTGACCTTCCCAGCTAGCTTCTGGGATAAACTCCATCCATTGTCAAGCTTCATCTTCCTAATGTAGGGAAATAAGTTTGTCCCATGACTTTCCCTCAGTGAGAGATTACTGCACTCCCCAGATATGGGTCCATCCAGATGGGAAGAACATCTAAATTCTGACAAGAACCTCTCACCATGTTTCTGGCCATGATGGCAAATTACTCTGGAGAAGTTGCTTTGAAGTTTAATCATCAGGTTTCAAATAATTAAACACCCCAGAAATGTATTTTCAAACTCTAGCAGAGTTGTATTTGCCTTCCAGTTATAAGTGTCAGTAATCAGTAGTGCCATTAATTCTTTTGAATCGTCTGAATAATTTCTGTGTCAGTAATAGGGAATAACATGAATGCTGTAGTTGAGGATTTTAAAGCCAGAATAAGGCCATGACTAAAAAAAATAACTTTTTTGTTTATCTAGTTCCTCTGAAATCAAGAGAGTTATACTCTGTTACACCACACAAGATGACAAGTCATTTAAAGCCTTGTATAATTTAACAGTAACTATGCCAAATTTGGCTGTGCCAGAGGGGTTGGACTAGAGGATCTCCAGAGGTTTCTTCCATAACCATAACAATTCTCTGATTCTGTGAATAGAAAAAAATAACACTACAGAAGGAGAAGGTGGTTTTTTTCTGAGTCATGCATATTATATTCATTCTGTGGGTCCACATAGTGGGCAGTGAAGAATAGCTATTTAAAAATATGGGTTAATTCTTTCAGAGTGTAAACTTTTTACGAAAATAGCTTCAACATCTGTAGGAATCCTTATACAAAAAGTAATGCCAAGTAATATTGTCTAATTTCCTCTTTTCTGTAATATTGTCTAATTTCCTCTTTTCTGTAATATGGACCAATTGGAAAAAGTGAATAAATGAACAAGCAAGAGAACAGCAGTGCATTTGCTCATATGACTTTTCTCATTTTCAGAGACTTTGCAACAAACACGAGTCTTAGGTTCTTCATTAATTAGGCCACAATCACTGTACAGGCATAGCAGTTTAACTTTTCTAACACTTTTCTAGTGGTTTTTTGTAGGAAGGCTTTTTTTCCATTGTTGTTTTAGCCTTTCCTCTGTTATTATGGAGGACAATATATATCATTTTTACTGCAAAGTGCCAGGCAAACCAGGATATTCAAATGAACAAACCTGGATGCTTTACAGCTTTTGCCCTCTTGAAATCAGATCTGAAAAATATAGGGCCTAAATATCAATACTGTAAGGTTTTAGTTTTATATCAAGCATAAATCTTAACAACCTGCACTTAACAATGAGCTCAGATTTTAACTTCATCTTTGGCAGGCTGAGAATTAAACCAGCACACACTCAGTTTTGTCTTCTCTCCCTGGCGGCTCCTTGAAAAAGGCACTGTCTGTGCCAGCAAGCTTAAAGGTTTTATAGTTTGTGAAAAGCAGATCCAGCACTGCTTAGGTGGGCCACAGGCTCCCAAAAGACAAAGAACTGAGCCTTGCACTCCCCAGCTCTCTTCTGCTTAAATAAAGTTGCTAGTTGCCTAATGAATGTTAGCTGTAATACTCCCTGTGGTCAGTGGGGCTGTTGTTTAATGAATTGCTTAATGTGCCTGATTACTGTTACTATGTGGAATCAGGGAAATAGCCAGAGAGATTTGAAAGACCCACTGGAGAATATGATGAAAATGAATTGGATCAATAAGAAGTTTTTGCTCATCTCTGAACAACGCATTATGTGCTTTATTGTTGGAGTTGGGGATAATGTAATTTTGTGGCTTGTTGTTGTTCTTTTTATAATTCAGAAATATAAATCTCATTTGACATTGGGTTTTAGGGCTGGCCTTCCTGGAGTTATAAATGTTCCCCTGACTCCAGTCCCGGTTACTCACATAGACAGATAAATTAATTAGGAAAACTTTTATGCCAATTACTTTATGCCCTTGGCTTTCATATGTTTCTGAAGAGCAGCAGCTAATTAAAGATATGATTCATAATTACTGGTCGATCGAGTAGTTGAGTAATGGAATCAGGAACTGTTCCAAAAAAATTATCCATCACATCATTACTAATTGTTACATAATACATAAGGATGTAGAATTCAAATAAAAAATTACTCACATTTGAAAGATTCATTCAATTAGTGGGTTTGGGATATTTTTTATAACAATTATAAACATGAGATAGTTCTCACATTTTTAAAGATCACAGAGGTTTTATAAATATTTATAATTAAATAGGAGCATAATTTCCAGTGAGTAAAGGACTCAAGGGCTTAGCTGGAGGAGTGGGTTAGTAGTTAGTGAATTAATGGAAGCTGGAAATCAAATCTTTGGGTCAAATTAGGGCTCAAATGAAATGAGTATGATGGTGTCTTCCTAGTCCTGCCACAAAACTGCTCTAGTTTGGCAAGCATTGCAGGCTAATTTCTTGAGAATAGAAGAGCTGTTACAAGTTATAACTTGGCACTGAACAACGCACAGAAATTTGCACAGAATTTGTCAACACTCATTTTTCACAGTCAGCGTTTGCTGTCCCAGCAAGAAGATCATAACAGATACCACAACCTGGTAAAACGGGTGGAATAGTGAAAAAAAAAATTCCTCCAGTTCTTCCTTGCTAAGTTTGCAGATGTTCTGTGTTATCACAGTGTATAAGCAGTCATGACACTTCATCAATAAAATATGTCTGGAAAACTTAAGTATGGGTTTATTCAGTAATTCAGATATCCCACAGGTAAGCCTGGGAAATCTCTTGGTTCAGTTTTCTACTTTCCTTAAAGCCTAAAGTAACCATATGATAAAGTCCTGTATATATACCTATATGTGCTAAGCCTTCAGAATAACCCCTAAACATAAAAAAGCAGGGCCAGCAATACCTGCAGCATGAGCCTTCACAAAAGCTGTGAAGATGTCCCAACTAGAAGTTCAAAAGTTACCAAGAGAGCACCTCAATAACCCAGAAGAATTTTGTCTGACTCAATATTTATTTGAACTTCCTGAAGGGCCTGACCCTGCATATTCTTTATCTCCTTCACTTACTTTAAGTAACTCAGATCTACAGTACTAGCTTTTTCACCTACTCTGCAATGTTTTTTCTACTACACTTGGTTGGTTGTATATGATTAACTTAACCTACCACTCATTAGACACATGGCATATGGTTTGGAGGAGGATTAATAAATGTTTTGCTGTATCTGAACGAGAGAGAGAAAATGAATGAAAACAAGTTTCCACTTCTGCTTGCAGCTTTAAAAGGCTATTTAGCTGCCATCCATCTGCAGGTACCATGTGCTGCCCTCCTGAATATCACCAGGGAACAAAGGAGAATTCAATTAACCATTTTGTATTCTAATTGACTTGGATTGCTGTAGATATCTACAGCAGCTTGTAGGAGAACCCAGCTGATGGATGGATAAGAGCATTCAGCAGAAGAATGTCCCAAAGTCCTCAAAGTCCACAGCAGTAAGACAGACAAAAGAGAGACAATGGGGAGATGGACCAGCAGAAAGCAATTGGCCCCTTCCAAGAGTCAACAGTGAAGTCAAGTCTCCTGAAGTCCCCATGAGTGCAGGGATCTCTGATGAAACTTCCTCTTACCCTGTAAAGATATTCCAGGGAATACAGATGCTTATTTACTATTTTCTTTTAATAAGCCCTTTTCTAATAGTGCTACTTCTTTTAAAACTCTGTTTTGTTCTTTCAGGAGTCAGTACCTCCTGATGAAGTGAACAGAAAGGGTTTTTCCACTGCACCGGGTCAGCTGAGCACTTGGGGGAGAGGAAGGTGACAAAGTGATGCACAGAAGTCTGCAGAGGTGCTAAGGATTGCAGCTGTAGAACTAAATGCTTTTAAAACTTCAAAGTTAACATCCTAGGGAATAATAAAGTGCAAAAACAAGTAATATACAATCATGATATTATATTAGATGGGAAATCAATACTGAACCTGCTAGTCTTATTACAGTGTGTTTCTGTCATGATGGTTAGAAATAGCTTTTTGGGATTAATGGTGACAACCTCTGACCTGTCAACATCCTTATCAAACACAGGCCTGGCAGAAGCAGGGATGCTCCTCACCTGCTACAGCACTGCACTGTGAAAGGGCTGTCTACAAGCCAAATGAGGAAAGACATTCACAGCTCTAGAAAAAAAACCCAACCCCAACACCGCATAACCTTAAATCACAAAATGCATTGAAAAGAAAAGAAATAAAAAGAGCACTTTGAAATGAATTAAAGCTAATTTCTCTGCAGAAGTTTTATTTTTAAACTTTTAAGCTGCTACACTGCTTGTTTATGAAACAGTATAAATGCATTTGCATAAATGGATCAGGGTGTGGAAAGATATTTGAGTTTGGTACGGTCAGTGGGTTTTATGGAAGTTTAATTTCTTCTAGCTTTAACGTTAGAATTAGATGTTTCAGTTGTCTGGATGTTTGTCTAGAGCTAAAAACACCATGGACACTACATCAGACCTTCTCAATGTGAAGCAGGACACAAGAGCAGTCAATTCTGAATATCTTTGGGGCAGAGTCCCTGTTGCTTTTTGAGGGGGATTTTTGCCTTTTTTTTTTAAGAGAAGAGAAGTCTTATGGTCTATTTTAATCCACTGTAGCCTGTATCTTAGAAAAAAATTTCATCTAGATTGTTCAGTGTGTATATCGTACCTTCTGACTTTAAAAGAGAAATAAAGGTTATTTTCATACTAGTTTTTAAATTATTGTACAAAATAATTTAAAACAATTGAAAAGGAGCAGTTTTGATTTCATGGATGAAAAATTACATAGACTTACTCTCATTATGAAAATAGCCTTATAGCTCTGGGTGAAATGGAGAATTTCATATTTGGGGTAAAATCATCATACCAGTGGTAAAATGCTGCCAAGTAGCAAATTCCCCTATATGTTATATATTTAATATAACTACATGAAAATACAGGCTTAAACTACAAAAATCAAAACCCCTTCAGCCATGTTTAGTGCTTGAAAAGTCACATAACCAAGACTAATTAATCTCCTGTGGTTTATCAGATCAAATCGGTAGGCAATGGATTTTTCATAAATATTTGGGGTCATAATTCATTTTACTTTGATACATTTAAACATTTGATAACGAACGTTATTTCAAAATTAAAAACCTCAACTATCGTGAATGCCAAAATGGAAAGCTTTCTTTCTCCTTTTTTTCTACGAATAAATAAAAACAACAATATAGACATAAATATGGGTTAATTCAGTTGCAACAGAAACATTTTCAGGCAACTTGAAGAACAGCTGATAGCTTCCCTGAATTATCCATAAGAATGGAGGTGTGCAGAGCTGCAAGAAGGCAAAAGGAAAGTGAGAAGAGAGTTGAGAGGTGGAACAGGGTATATAATTTCTGCATTAGCTAGAAATTTGCTACCTGCAGCCAGTGCCAATTAGCAGCACCAAATAATCATGAAACTCTGAAGGCTGTCATTTCTACCTCTGAAATACTTCAAACTTGAGAATCTCATGCAGTAACTTTCAGGCAAAGCAAATATTTGTCACTTCTTGGATTTCAGCTAATTATATGCTTTCACTGGGAAGATGCTATTTATTCTGCATGCATGAACTTCTTTGTGGAATAAATATTATTTGTAAAAATGCAAGATAACATGGTTCATGCTTGTGTGTGTCAACTGTAATAGGCACTATTAAATAAGGTGTACCCTCGGAGCACATTTCATCATTACCACCTTTCTGATGTCAAAGGCAAATGTCTGATGTTGCAATGGATTCCAAATAATGTCCTAATCCACTTCACATGCCACAAAACTTTCACTACCAGCAAAAGCAGTTGCGTTGTGTCCATACAACTGGTGAAATTCTGTAAGATTTTATAAAGTGTAAACTTATTCTATGAAGAGAGGTAAGAGCCATTATCTAAAAAGTGGACTAAATTGCCATAGTCTCGGGGCTTCACCAACTGGTGCAAATTGAGCTGAAAATCTACTAAACAGTGCGCATTGCTGTGACCCTTTCATCCTCAGACTCTACTCTCAGAGCTGTCTCCTGAGCACAGGTAGCATTAATGCATAGCATTAAGAATATATGGTACAGTACTGCAAGGTCTCCCTGTCTCTGTCCTGACCCTCTGAGAGTGTTTCCTCCCTGCCTCAGCATGGTCCCCAGGGCGACCAAGCCCCTGGCACCCAGGGAAGTGACAGTGCCAGAAGGCTGGTGAGTTCAACCAGCAGGACTTCTGCAGGGGCTGAGCAGAGGTGTGAAAGTTCTCTGAGGCAAGACGAGGTAAATGGCCATGGGATTCTTCACAAGGAGAAATAAATGCCTGTTTATGACAGCTGTTCTCCAAAACCGCCACACCTCAAGCACGAGCAGTGAGACAGGAGAGACATTCTTTTCCCGCTACTTCCTTGTGCATGTGGCGAGAGCTGAGACACTCTCACAGTTTGGGCTGGTGGTGGCATACAAGTAGGTCAGATCAATACATGCTCCTTGAAGTAAAACAGACAGCCTAAATTATTAACATTATTTTTGAAAAATAAGCCGCTTGTTATCACATGATTCATGCTTGAAGTTTTCCAAGCGCTTAAAACAGAGTCCTCATGATTTATAAGTAAGAACAGATTATTAGTGTCAGAATTTAATTGACTGCCTCCTCTTGGCCGTTGACTTCAGCAGTAAATTTTTTTCCAGTTACCTGCCCAAAACAGCAGCATCTGCCCTTTAAACAACCAGCACAATTCAAGGATGGGAAAGTGTCTGTCTGTTCTCACAAAATAAAGCAAAATTTAAGGCTAAAAGCCTCAATCTTGTAAAACTGGCACTGTTGGAAACAAATCACTGGACACCTTGAAATCTCTGAGGGGAAAAGAAAAATCAAAGCCAATTTCTAATATTTTTCTTTGTAAAACTGCTCTCATTCTAAAATGAAGAGGCATGTGGAGTATTCCAGTTGAGGTGAAGGAGATGGGAAAGCACAAAAGAATTTGTCTGCAGCACTGGGAGTCTGCAATGCCACACGGTGACTTTCTCTAATTTATTCAGCAGTGAATTCCAGCGAGATCTCCTCTCAGCCCTGTTTACACACAAGCCCTGTTCCAATGTACAAGAGCCCTCCTCTCTCACATAAAAGCTAGCACACAGATGTATAGCATGCACACTGTTCTTTCTGACTTGGCAACTGATGGCACATCTCAGCTCCACCATGGAAGTAATCCCCACATACGTATAATTATTTTTAATGAATTAAGTCCTTGAAGTGTGAAGATCCATAAAGATCTTTATAGTCTCCTTTGACACTTGAAGGTAAATATTTGCATTGTGCACTTCAAATTAGATGTGCAATGCCTGTTTAAAATAATGGAAGCTGGAAGTCTGGTTTGTCTAATGATTTCCTTCTTGATCATTGTGATGGTACAGAAAATACAGAGAGCAGGTGCTTGAGTCCTCTGCTCCCCTGAGGATGGAAAGATCTGTCGGCAAAGTCACCCCTAGGGTGGATGAGAGCATCCTTTCCAGAGAGGGAATCTGCTAAATAAATGGTCCCTTTCCCTGGTGCTTCCTGACTGATAACAGGCACTTTCAGTTCCCTCTGCATCACTGTGATACAGACATTTTGTCACCTACAGCTATTCTATAAATTATGCTGAAACATTTCTCAGGTCTGCTGTCAGCAGGAAGGAAGACCACTGGTCTTGTCACAGAGGAGAGCACAGAGGCTACAGGGTAGCTCTGTGCACTGAGGGCAGTGTGAGAGCACCAGCTTGCTGTGTTAATGAAAGATGGGGAGCATGGGGGTGAGGGGGCTTCCTGAGGTCTCTCAGAGCACTGTGGCACCCTGCTCATTGCTGTGAATTAGCCAGTGAGTAGCTCCATGCCAGGAAGATAAGCTAACCAAGCTATGCAGAGCTCCTCACCAGGCTGCCTAGTGCTCTTCCCTTGCCTGAGCTCACCCACGTGGGTCTGCCCCCACCGCAGCAGAGCTGGCTGGGCAGTCCTTGCCCTCAATCAAACCTCTCCAATTTGCACCTTCTGTGAAATTATTCAAAATTCACAAAATTAATTGCAGAAAATGCATTTGCTGATGGGGCCAAACTGTCCCACAATACTGGGAAGGGACAAGTGGGTTTGGTGGGTTGGTGCTTGAGCCTCATCCTTTACGCCAACACCCAAGAGATCATCTGGAATAGAGACAATTTGTCCCAATACAGCTCCAATCCACCTGAGCTGTTTGCTTATCACTGAGGCTAAAATATTCATCCCATTGAGGACCATCCAGCAATGCCTGATAAGATGGGGTTCCACCATCCTGCACTTAGTTCTTCCCAAGGAGCCCTTAGCTTTAGGTATCATCATTCCTGCCCATGGCACAGAGGTTTGGGACTAGGTGATCTTTAAGGTCTATTCCAAGTCCTTAACATTCTATGATCCTGGGCCTGTTTGAGATCTTAAAAGCCTTTATGGTCATCCCTGCAGTGTCCAACTTCATTGTCCATAACTGTTATACCAAGGAAAAAGGAAAAAAAAGGTACACATTTTTACTATAACAAAAGTCACGTCTTACTGAATATATACTTTAAAAATTGAAGCATCTGGTGCAGTGAAATTTCTGCTGGCCAAAATTTGATTCTTCTTGACCAAAACCAGTAAAATAAACCAATGATTACCAATCCTCTATGTAATGCTTTTGAGTAAGTCATCATTCTATAGCCAGGGTATACACCGATACACAGGGATTCATTGACAAGTGCCTGCTACAACATACAATATCACCAATTCCCTACCAAAAAAGTAATAGAACCATATATAATGTAAAGAATGGCTTGGAGCCTTATTGTGAGTGACTCAGGAGGAGGGAGAGTTAAAGAAATGATGTGTCACTCACTCGTAAATGTTGCGGTTGTCTGGTCTGTCGCTCTGATGCACTGGCTTTGCAAGCCTTTAGTTACCTGGAAAATCCCATAAGAGCCTCCAGGGTGGGTGAAGAGGCGGGAGGAGGCTGCGGAAGGGAGAGTGGAAAGAAAGAAAGGAGGATTAAACTGAAGCACTCCTGTCAGTGCTACATTTCCCCTCCAGAGAAATCCTTATTGTGTACCAAGTATCGCAAGTGTGTATTTTATTGAGGAGAGGGAGAAGGAACAATCAGAAACTCTGTCACATTGTATCACTGTGAAAAGTAGTGGTGGTTTTTTTAAGGGCATGTATGTCTGGCTGGAGCAATTTCTCTCTTCTTTTTAGGATCTTATATGTGGTTCAGGATGCTAGAAGGAAAATAGCCAAGTCACCGTCCTGCACACCATGATGTGAAGGTGCAGAATATGCAGTGAACTTTCTTTGACTACAGGTAGCCCAAAGATGCCACCAGTTAATTCACCCCTTGGCACAGGTTTACATTCATGTCAGATTGCACAGAGACACCTGCTCAGGTCCAGTAGCTTCATGCATGTACAGGGAGAAACACATTATTATTGGCTTCTTCAACTCTTCAGGCTTTCCCTTCAGGGTGATTTATTTGGGAAACCCACAAACCTATCCAATAGAGAAGGCTAGGGAAAAATCTTGGGTGTGGAAAGGATACTCACATCTTGATTTTCTACCAGCAAAGGGCAAGACAAGACTGTATTTGATCCCTTTTTAACTTGACCAATCCAGGAATATGCTGGGTTAGTAAAGAGGTAATGCCACAAGAGAGTATTCCAAGACTTCATGCTTTCATAGTTGTCTTTTATTTAACCAATTAGAAAAAGTGACTCTATTTTAAATAAAAATAGAGTTACTTTCTAATTGGTTAAACAAAAAGAGAAAGATTGAGCTCTACCAGTCATGGATAATTATACCTTATGTCTCACTTTGACAGTGGCTTTCACTGAAAGCTACACCTAAGTTATGACTGAGCAAGGGATACCATTTTAATAGATCTCGATCAGGAAATACCAGAACAAATTGGGATGGATTCTTCCCTTGTGCCAATATCTTGCTCTTTCTCAAACAAGGAATATGATGCCTCCAATTTCACTGATTACTAGTTCTAGTGTCAGCCTTATCAAAGCAATAAAAGGCTCAATACAAACATCCTCCTAATGTTATTTTCCCAACAGAAGTTGTACCTGACCTGTAGTTTTAGAGACAGTGTAGAAGAATAGATCACATTTTTCTCTTGGCTCTACCTGGTTTTTAACTAGCTGCTTAATTTAATGTCACTGAGAGCTCTCATCCAAGGAACTCTGCAAGACTAATACTGAGCATTTCACTATGCTTCTTTTTTTTTTTTTTTCCCTTGTCTCAGGATTAGAATTCACTTATGTTTAACTTATTCAGTTCTTTATGTCAGCAAAGCTGATCCTAGATTGAACACTAAACTTTCTGAAGATATGGTTGTCCACTTTAGGGCAGAACAAAAATATTGTGCCTGACTGTGTCTGGCTCAGACAAAGCTCAATTGGCCTTTTTATGCCCTCCAGTAGCAAGGTTGGATTCTTGCAAATGTGCAGCCACTGTCAGAGCTGCATAATTGAAGGACTGACAGTTCTCAAGACTTCATTATTATTTTTTATTAGGGAATCTGTTGGCACTGACAGTTTTTTCTCATACTTTTCAAATATGCTGGATACTGGCAGCTGAGGATTCTGCATGACAGCTTGCATTGAAGTATCAGGGTATTTTTCATGTTGGTACAGAGAGAGAAAAACTGTCAACATGAACAAAAAACAGAGCTCAGAGACGGTTTTATATATCTAAGTTTATTTAAAACTTAGTGCTATTTTGATTTTTCATTCACAAATTTTAATTATATGTGAGCAGAGGTTATTGTTAAAAATGTAAGCACCAAGAAGAATTCAATGCCTCTAAACAAATATATTGTAAGAGCATAGTCAGCAAGGGAAGAAGTTTCCTGATTCATAGCTAGTTTCTTTTATTTAGGTCACCACTAGAATGCCTTCATCCAAGACTGTTTTTTTTAATGATTCAGTACTGAATGATGCCAGATCATGAATGGCCTTCTATATCCCTTCTTCATAAACAAGGCAGCAGAGCCTAGACAGATTGGTTTTAATGTTGATCTAAAGCAAAGTCTTTAAGAACATATAGGGAAAATGCTACAGTTGTTTAAAGAGTGTATTTTAAATGCAGGAAAGATTTTCCTTGATTTTGCTGTCATAAAGGATTGCGTTGAACATGACTAGCAACAAAACACTTGGCATACCAAGAGCAGGACTTTCAGATCCCAAACACCCAGCAAGGAGCAAATTGTGTTGAACACAGAAGCAGGAGATGTGGTTCCTTGGCAGACCTCATGAGCAGCGATGCCAAACTCTGAGCTGAATTACCAATGGGGAGTCAGTAAGTGTGAATAGCCCTAGATAGGGTTAGAGGTCTTCTTTTCTGAATGAGCACAGAGAGAAAATAAGCAGTGCTTCTACAGTACTGCAGAGCTTTTATAAAATTGACTCTTCAGAGACACAGGTTGATTAATTAAACTCACTAAAGTGGATGTGATTAAAAAACATACTGTCAAAGCAAGACAAGAAAGATGATGAAGAAGAAAGATTTTTATGTAAGAAATCATTATTTGCATGAAATCATTTTGAGTTCATACAAAGGGTTTATTGAATGCACATCGGCCAAACTTATTGATGATTATGGATTTTCTGGATATGCCTCAAAAACAGCATTTTCACCCCTGCAGAATAGCTTTTTTTCCCTCCCAACCAGTTTTATAATTTTATTAGCTGTATGGCTCCAACAGTATAAGCTATTTATTGAGAGATTCTATAGTCACATCCATAAAAAAGTATTATAAATAAAGTAAAAATTGTCTGATAGTTCAATTTGTATTTAAATTTGCTGGAGTTTTGGAGTTCTGTTTCTTTCTCATTACTAATATTGTAAAATACAAAGAGGTCTTAAGAAGAGGATGTACATGTTTAAGTGGTGTGTTACTACGTTAATGGCACTGGGGCATCAGCCTACCCAAATAATATTTGTTTGCCCAGATGATGACTGCTCACTGCACATCATGACTGTCCCCTTGGTGTCCATGATGACAACCACAGAACTGGGTTCCAGGGCTATTTCCAGGTAAATATGGCCTTGCTTTCAGACCCACTGGAATCTCTCGCCCTTTGTGTCTATTAACTATGAAAATAACTCTCTGCACAATAATTGCCTGTGTTCATTTCCAGTTCTTGGAACAAGTCCATGGACAGAAGGTGGCAGTGGGATTGTATTTAAAAATCATTACAGCCTTTCAGGATTTTAGCTATCTTTTTGATGAGATGCTTGTTCTAGTGGATGGGGCAACGAATTGGCAGAGAGGAAATCTGCTCATCCCAAGTATTCTGTTCTGCTCTGTTCTGCAACAAGTTGTGAATCACCTCACAGCCCTATTTCCATCTATTCTCCACTCTTCATCAGTTTTGTATATGTTGGCTTTAAGATGTTGAGAGAAGTAAATATTTTTCTGCTTGCTTGTAGGCTGCTTGGAGCAGTTATCTTTTTCAGTTTCTTTAAGTGCTAATGAAACTGAAAATTAATTTATTTTTAAAGCTTGTAAAAATAATTAAGAAGGCAATTTAAAACTTTCCTTTGTTGTTCTTATGTATTAAAATAGTCTTGTAAATTCATATCCAGTGATACAAAGACTCTACTGTGAACATGTTACCTGAGCTCCAGTCCTGAAAACCAGATTCACTGTGAAGCCAACAGGACTGGCCAAGGAAAGACAAGCTAAGCATACGTGTATGTGTATGGGATAAGGTCTTTTGTTAAAGACTGTTGTACTGGTGTTGCTGCACTTGTTCTCTGTTTGATAGAAGGATTTCCCATTTCCAGAAACAATAACAGAAAAAAAGGGCATTTTTAGTGAAGCGCAAATGCTTTTTAATTCCACAAGTCTTTCCAAGTTCTTCTAAAACTTTATATAAAATTTTACTGTGCCTCATTTTGACATTTTCGACAGAAAAATAAGACAGTTTTTGAAAAAAATAATAGGAGACGACTATATTGTACACTTAAGTATTGTAGAAGCCAATCTTTCTACAGAACAATAAAATATATGCTGTACATGTAATTTCAGAAGTGCTCAGCTGTATGGCCAACAGTCACTGTGCAGATAATTGTTCTTCAGCGTACAGGGTCCCTCAGAGCTTGAGTTATGACCTACATATTCATTTTCAGCTCTGACACTCAGGAACTTTCTCTCGGGAGAGAGGTACCAGCATAATGGGATCCTGCATCCTGTCATGTGCAAGCCCCCGCAGTTGCCAGAGTGAGGGGATGTGTGGAATTTGAGGAGAGCACGATGAGCCTGCAAGGGGAAGAGCCAAGCTAATGCACGCATAGAGATGGTGCATCAAAGGAGGGCAAGCTCACAGGAGCCATGCAGGATGGCATCAGCTGCAGTTTGCAGACCCTAGATGGGAGCATAGTTTGGACATATTTGGCAGATTAGAGGTTAGCTTCTCATATGAATATGTACTGAATGGCATATTCCCTTTTGCAAGTTCACTCTGGTTTTATTCATAATTCCCTTACATGTATGTAGAGATCCGTAGATAAGATAAAGGTAAAGATTATAACAATAAATGTGATAAAGATAGATTATGAGGTGACTATGTATATATGATAGCTTTGTAATGTATTTATACATATATATGCATAAAACAAAGTGATAGAAAATTATAGCATTCCTGTATTATGTGCAGATTAAAATGCATCCTTTTGCCAACAGGTCTCTCCAGAATAGTTGTGCAAACAGTGTATATCTCTCTGTCATGCAACTATGGGTAATTAACATATGCAAAACACCACAGTCCTGCTAGAAGCTAACCAGCCCTCCCCTGAAATTTAGGCTCTATTTATTTACAACAAAATAAAGTGGACCCTTCTGGAAAGAAACATGGCTTTGTGGCTGCACCAATGCTGTCGCACAGATGCTTTAAATCTTTTATATCTCCCAGACCTCCAGGGGCTGGTGTTGGATGGTATTGAGCCAGGGCCAATAAATAATTTATGCTAAGTAGCAATTTAGTTGTTTGGCTTGGGGTAAAGAAATCCAAGAAATTCATAAATAAAGTTCCCATTTTTGCTGTGTTCCAAAAGTTAATTTATGTTACTCTGCAATTAACTAACATAAAGGTGAAAAAATATGACAGGCCTTAGGTAGAAAATAAAGCTCATAAATCTGCCGTATCTTAACTAGTGGTGTTTTAGTGATAGTTGGTGCTTGCACTTAGTTTCCTGTTCATCTCATTCACCTGTATTTGCCTGACCCAGAAAAATGTAGTAATTAATTTCTAATATTTCCCCTTTGGAATAAACAAGCAAACCCAACATCTTTTGCTTTGCTCTTTGAACTAAAAGGTAGGTACTAGATTTTGGCAGGTCTATTTTTTCTGGCAAAATAGACAGAAGTGGAAATGTATAATATGTGGATAAAGTCTGGTCATCAGATAGTCCCTACATTCAATGGAGTATATTTAAAACCAGATCCACATATTCATTAATGTCCTTTATGTATACACACACGTATATAAAATGCATAGGATTTAATGTAATACCTGAATTCTTCCCCTTAACCTAAAGCAGATGTTTCCCGACAAAGACATGACTTTTCTTCAGCATCATTAATTATCCTATTGACACTGTGTGTACTGTTTAAAAGGATATTCTTTCATATATGTAAGTGCATGATGGTTGCATTCATCTCTATGTCAGGAAGAATAAAATTATATAAATATATGCTGTATCTGATGTACAAAATACAGAAGTTGGGCACACTGGAGGAATAAAAGGCAAAAGACTGGATTCAGGTTGTTCCAGGATGAAAAGACTATGGATGTGTTTTCTGCTCAGATGTTTGCTGCAAGCTCTGAACCATAATATTTAGTGAAAATTTGCAGGTTTTATTGCTGTGTTTAGAACTTTTGAACTGTCCCTCTTTCTAGTGAGGAAGGGTTAGAGTAAAATAGGGCATCCCATTGATTTCACAGGTTTTGTAACTCACAAGAGGAATTCTGACCATGGGCACAAGGAGCTTATTTCAGGGAGGTTGTCTGTTACCTATTTCTACAGAAATAGATCTGACTATCCATAAATAGAGAAAAAAATTGAAACATGACTATGCAAGAGAGAAGGACTAAGTCCTCTGCTTCTCTGCAGCACTGTGCAGCTACTGGTTTCTGTGAAACTACACTGATTCAAAGCGGTACAATGTCTCATATTTTCAATTTTAAGACTCATGTTTGCAATTATCAGTAGTCTGAACAACTGCATTCAATATCCTTCCTTTCAGGATGAAAAGAAAAGGAGGCTTCTTTCCTCCCCTCAGTTTCACTCCTGCAGAGTACGGTGTTGCAAACATCCCTCACCACAATCAATGTCTAACTTCAAGGGCCCTGTAAGCTTCAAACCTGTTCAGAGGTGAAGTGGCATAGAAGAGTTCAGCCACAGATACTCAGTTACTTTCCTGTTGAAAAACAAATATCTCTGACCATTTTCCAAAAGAAAATTGGTTTTGAAAGAGATTGCATTTGCTGTGATAATGGGACTTGAATATGCTTCACTATTCCCTATAATATCTGTTTTGTTTTTCTGGAGGTTTCTGCATGATGAAGATGAATTTAGCTCTTTATTTCCTGAGATAAAAAGAAAATTAGATGATTGATTTCTCTTTTAATTGCAATCCAGAGTATCTTGCTTTTTGACTCTCACTTTTAATCATTTTCCAGGCAGTGCTCTCTGTGTCAAGCACAGACGAGCTCTGGGGTGCTGCCGCATGAGGGAACATGACCCCATTTCCCTCTTTGGCTGAGTATGGACCACAAGTCCTGGGCCCAGGATGAGCCGTCCTAAACTCTTCTCGAGTCTACTTTTTAGGAACAAATTTCAAATTTGCCAGATAAGAGTTTTGAAAAGACTATGTATTTATTTAATGGAAGACAAGGTGTGAATCTACTCATTAAAATTCATAATGAGATGCATCTGGCATGTTAACACTTCTTACTATTCTGCAAATAGTCTTTGTTAAAGGCCATTTTGCTCTTTCTAGCAGGGCTACATGGCACAGATAAAGGGTTTTGAATTACAGAAATGAGAATATGTTTTCAAGTCTATTACCTCCAATTCCCAGTCATTAAATGATGCAGTGGTAGAGCTTCTGTTTTAACTTTAGTGACCTCAAGCAGGGACATCAAGCCCAAGTGACTCATGAAGAAGACTTAAAGTTACACATTTTCATATACATTTAGAAACAAATAGAGGGATGGCTAAAAAGCAGTTCAGCCTGTTCCTCTCAGCCTGACTCAGATCAGATTTCAACCAAAATAATGTTTCTCTAAATATATAGTGGGAATACCTAAGTAGCATCATTCCATTCTTTTCTGAACAGGTGTTCTGGGTACAGAGACAAGGGGGTACAGTTGTCAGCTCTGTTTAGTCAAATACCATTTTATGTCACAGCCAGGGCATGGTTTCAGCAGGGCAAATGCTGTTCCCAGAACTGGAAGGGAGCCTGTTTTGTCCAACTCACTCAGGCAAAGGGACTGGCAGACCCCGGCGCCTCTCACGTTTATTGTCCCTCCCTTGCCAGCAGGGAGAAGTGGGGTGGCTTATTTGGAGTTTAGCTCCCCGTTGGTTGTCAAAAGGCAACACAACAGGCCTCCCTCCACCTGGGAGATGTTCATTGCATTGGAGACTCAGCAAAGGGGCCAAGGGGAAGCACAGAGCTTTCTGATTTCTGGAGCGAACTATCCCTTTTACTCCATCAAGGTTAAAGGATTTTGGTGAAGCAAGATGCATTTTCCATTCACATATCTGGTTCTCATTTCTGCCTCTGGAGCTACCGGAGACTAATGATCTACATTTTCCTCCTTTCACTGCTGCTCCACATTTTCTCTTTTAAGAAAGTCAAAGGGAAGTTAGGAGGCAGTTTCAGCCCTGAACAAAAGAGCAAAATGCTTTCACACTTCCACCCCTCCTTACCACTGAGGCAGTGGGGTAAAGTGGTCTCCTGCCAGCAGATGTTACGGTAGGGGTCTCCTCCATCAACTTGGGCAGATAGGACAGGAGTGTCCCATGTCTCTTCCTCTGCTCTCCTATTACTCTCTGAAAAAGTCTGTACTGAGTGACTCTTAACAGAGCCTAAGTGCTTGGTTACTTGTACTTTTAACATTTGCACTAATGGTGGTGGGAAACTAACAACCAGAAATGTGAAGCAAAAAGGAAGGTATTTCTCCAGACAGAGAATGCTCAGGAGCATTAGTAGTTCAGGAGCATGCATAACTAAAACTGTGTATGCATGGAGTTACATACAGATACATAATTGTAAGAGCTTGATCTTGCAGAACGTGTATTTTGTATTTTAAATGGATGCCATGTGGGATATATTTGCTTACAGTCTTACAGATAAACTACATGTCTAACACATCTTTCTTAATTTAAGCATTTTCTAAGTAAATTAGAGGATTTATTCCATAGAGTGTGCTATTGGGTAGCTCATGCATAAATTGGTTCAAAGTTACATATATGCTATGTGTATCTCCAGCTGATTTTAGTGAGGCTGCCTTGTAAGAAATATGCCACCTGTGGTCAACCTACATGTATAGTCCCACGTTAGGTTTACGCAGCAGAAAACTATTTCTTTACGCAAAGCACAGGTTACAGTGGTGACTTCTCAGAGTGGTATGATGAAATTCACATAGCACATTTATGCATCAAGTATCCTCATGAACACGGGGAAGTGAGCAACTGGATGTGTGGAGCTGCATTGCCAGCTGGAGTTAAACCACAACACTGCCATGACATGAGATTTTTAAAAATTATTAATCTCTGTGTTGATTCTCAGGTCTCATGTTTCACATCTGCATACAGTAGGTAAAAACTATGTATTCGTAACTTTGCTGCACTGAGCAACAAGAAAGCTAACGCAGCCAGTTCAGGACAGGGAGAGGTTTGCACAACATGCCCTCACCAGCTACCCGGCTACTGAAGAGGGAAGTATACACAGAAATACCAGCTGGTACTAGTAAAGGAAAATTAATTAGTAATATTAAAGAATGTTCATCATAGTAAATGTTCAGAAGTGCTTATGGTGCTTTCATAGCATCTGCTCAGGACTCCATTAGTAAATATTTTTTTAAAGAGGGTCTTTCTCCCCCTTTGAACCTCCTTATGTGATATTACTAAAATAATTCATAATTCCCTCTCAATGTGTACTCAACTTCTGTGTTCAGCTTTTAAATAAATACTGCATATCTACACACTCTCTTTGGTTACAGCTCACCCCTGATCTGCTGTAGAGCTCTGGGGCAGATCAGGACTGTACATCTGCAGTTTAAGCAGAGTCTTTTCTTGTGTGGAGACAACACATTTCTTGCATTATGTTGAACAGTGGTGTTTCAGGATCAGGACGTGTTTTTGAGGAATAATACAGCTGCACATCACTCATAGTTAGTCTTGCTGCTTTCACAGTGGTGCCTAGATTACTGAAGAAGGGTAGAAGAGAAAATAAGCCTCAACTGCATGGACAGAGTGAATTAAGAAGAGTCTTCCTTACAAATTCGCATGTGTTCAATTCTTATCATGTTGTTAGGAAAACAGAAATACTTTCTTCCATGTAAGTTTCTGCATCCTGTGAACCCTTCTTGATCCACCTGAAACTACTGGAAAAAATCTATTGAATTAAGTAAAAATCACAGAATTTCATACATGGGAAATAAAAGCAATTATCTACTAAGCCCTGTGTTACCATACTTTATTGATGAAACTTGGCATTTCAGACCATTTTGCTTGTAAACATAACAGTAACACCCCTGATATTTCTAGTGAGTACCACAATTTCAGATACAGAGTTTTGCTCCATATTAACCATAGTCCTGCATTTCTTATATTTCTATATTCTAAAATCACAGAAATAATTTTTAGAGAACTTAAAGTACCTTAGCTACTAAAATCTAGTAGTTTCAGTTTTTCTCTTCTGGGAAAACAAAGGAAAAGCAATGCAATATATTTTGTGTATAGAATATGACAAGTGTGCAGGTAAATATTAATAAAATACATATTGTAAATGAGGCATCCCTCACAACTGCAATTTTCCATAGATTCATTAAAATTAAAGGTGTGTAAGATCCCCAAGTCAACTCATCCACTTGATCCACTGTGCAAAATCATACATATTGAAATTATAATCTCTATCTGTTTCACTTCTTTTTCCATTTTTTCTAAATTACTTTAAAAAGAGATGATCTGAGGCTATGAAATCATATGGAAAATATTCACAAAACAAGGAGTTTCTCTAGCCCAACTTTAAACATCTAAGAGCTGGTCTTATACTCTGGGACAGTTAGTTTCTTGTCATGAAAAAGTAATGACAGGTCTCTTTAGGCAATCATGCACACAATTCTTATGTGGGTGCCTAGTACCAATGAGGACTTCTCAAAATCCTTTTCCATCTTCATTGATCAGAAAGAGAGCTTCAATAACTGTGCTAGATCAGGTACTAACTCTCAGATGCCAAAATGTAGGTAATGATTATCCCATTGAGTGATTTTATTTTTTGTTCAGGCCTTTTGGAAGTGGCAAATTAAAAATAAGAACAATTGTAACAGTCCTTTCTTAATTTTTCAACTATTTCTTCCCATGTGTGTTTCAGGATTACCCAGAAACATCTTCAGCAGTTTTCTCTTTGCTTTCCACAGTGTGCAAGTGGCTGTATAAGTCTCACACTGTTGCTTCATTTTCCATCTCAATAATTTTAATCAGAGCCATCTCTCAAGACCATGGAGCCCTCTCTCTGCACTGAGTGAGTGCTGGAGACTCTTGCTAGATCTGTCTCAGCATGGGAATATGGTTGGCTTTTCCAGGACTATATGTAGCCAAGGCACTTTAACTTGCCAAAGTGAGGCCTAAACATTTCTGCTCATAGAGTGAGTCGATTACTTAAGGAAAGACAGTGGGATTAAGAGATCCCAAAACAGCCCTGTTCACCCAGGATGTTTAGCTGTCTAAACATTAGACAGTGTCAGTGGTCAGAGGAAAAAGAACAACGTCTCCAGGTGGTGGTTTATGCCTCACAAAGGTTGCTGTCAGAGGTGTCCATGACCCTCATTCAGCAAATCACAGACTGTCTCTCTTGGTGCCTAACTCAAAATGAGTGCCTGATTTTTAAAGGGCTGTAGCCAAGTGAGATTCATTCCAGTGCCCAACGCAGCTTGACTTTCCAGGGTATGGACAGAAGTGACGGGAATCTCACTGCTCCTACACACTGAACACCTAACTAAATGAATCCCAGCTTTACTATTGAGACCTATCTATCTGCTATATTTGATGTGTTATTAGCACCTAGTAAAAGTGTGGTTCTGACTGAAAGAGGGGTTTTAATTTTATTAGAACAGAATCCACCCTGAGATTTTTCCTATTAATTTATGGCCTACAATTTTTGTAAAGAAAAAATGTTGAGGAGCCCCTATAATGTAGTTGTGTTCTTCTAATAGAACTATAATACCAAGATAGCAAAATACAAATGAATTTCCAATATTTTTCCTACTTCAGCTGCAGACACACACAGCTCATGACACAACCAGTATTTTAAATACCACAGGTGGACCTTCAGTATAATATTCAATCTATTCATAGAGAGAAGCCCACCATTATTACTATTATTGTTGTTACTATAATTATCTTTACTCATAGGTTAGCATCAGTCCTGAAAATTAAGTTATTTTCCTTCAGTTTATGCTGTACCTGCTCAACATGTTGTTGATACTTGACATAATGGAAAGAGCCATGTCTTTCAACACACTACTTACTCCATCAAAATTTCCTGACAGCAGAGAGCAAAAGAATTCCTAATTTCCAACGATTTCCAAATTCATGCTAATTCTGAGTTTTTCAGCATTCAGATGTATTTGCTATCATTTCCACACATTTGTCATAGAAAATTGTCTTTTTTGTAACATATTTTTTAGTTATGGTGCATTCCAAAATTTGGGCCTTTTATCTGTCTGGCTTTTTCCCTCTCATTTATCATCATTTTCTGCTGTGTATCTGTCCAGTTATCTTTTTCTTTCCTTTAATTTCTGATTCTTGGTCCCCAGATAGAGAATGAAATATTAGGTTTGTCAAGCGTATATCATTGTTTAAATGCCTGGAGATGATGGGTTAAACAGCACAATCAATGAAACAAACCTCCAGTGCATTGCAGCTACTGCAAATGATGTTCCCTCTGGCTGTTTAAGACCTACCAAGTCAATAACCTATTAATATCATACTCTGCTAGGGTCAGCGCCAAACAAGTCACATGTCTTTTCAAGGCATTCAGCTTATGAGGGATTAAATGAAAGGCTGTTGGTCCTTTGGTGGCCTTGAAAAAACTGTGATTTTTTTTAATCTTCTCGCAAGATTAAACCTTGTTGACTGAAATAAATTAAAAATTTAAAATGTATCAGATAGTAGTTACTGTAGCTACATAAAATCATAGAGCAACACAAACTGCACCACCAGTAATTCTCGTGGAACCATCACTCCTCTATAGAATCTGATAATATTTTGCTGATATAGACTGCAAAATAAGTCAGCCAATATGACTTACTTTGCTCTCTGTATATACGGTGAAAAAAATGTTTAGTCTTATCCCTGAAAATAACAAAGTCTTCTGGTTTTATTTCCAAAATAGAACCACAGAGTACAAATATAGGTTATGATGCCACTTAAAGTACCATCTAATATGAACACCATTTACAGTCAGTTATTTTTCATAAACTGAGGGCTGAATTCTACCCAAGGTGCATTTTTTGGGTCACAGAAGGTCTCTACATGCATCTGGAGAAAACTTTTTCTACTATATCAAGCTCTAATTCATTGCATGGATCTGCAGACTTCACCATGATTAGTGCAAGAGGTTAATAAATATTATGACAACGTGAGAAAATGTTGTAAGACCTTCTGAGAATCAACATTTAGTCTGAACTTTGTGATCATAAGCTGGGATGTTTCCAGCTCTGAAAGAGATGTGGCTTGAAAGAATGATTTTTGAAAAATCCAAAACATATCTCACAAGTCCTTTTAATTAAGAAGGACTTTCACTCTGAAATGATCTGTTGGAGTATGTTGTGCCCAAAGTTGTACCTGTTCATTTGCAATAGGATGTCTATTTCCAGGCTTGTTGTGTCCCATTCTGACCTAGACCTTGAAATTTTTCAAACTTCCACATCGTGAGCCTATCCAAGTATGAACACAAGAGACTTGAGGCAAACAACTCAATGCCATTGGGAAGACATTGCCAGGAGACATCCAAAGAGCTCCCAATGCCCGTCCACACATCATTAACAAACCACTCAATTCAAGGTGGTTAACAGGAAAATAAATCACCTCCTCATGTGCTCTGGATAAGGGTGCAAAACCAAGAGGCCTGGGTCACTGCACGTGTCCAGCCCCTGTGGTCTCAGAGAATATTCCCACTGCAACCATACATGAAAACAGCATTTTAATTGGGACCTGGCAGAGTACTGTATTACTGGATGCAGGTGTAAGTCAAGTACCCCATTCCCATCCTGATCCTGGACAAAAATTGTTTTCAAAACACAAGAACTTTAAGGTCTCTCGCTTGGTAAAGTTGCTTTTCATTTAGAAGGCTAGAGGAGAAACTAATGAGAAGGAGGTGAGAAAGAGAGCTGAAAAACAGTGATAATTCACCCAGATCAGGGGTGAGGGTGATCTGATGCATCTCATGTGCCCTCAAGAAGAGTGAAGGTGAAAGTATCAAAAGGTTGGGGCTCAGTCCTGGAACATGGTGACTCATTCAGTCCAGTACAGTACAGCAAAGCATTATTTTCATGCAATGTTTAATGCCAAAGAATAATTCCACTGACTCTGGGAATATATGTTGAATGAATGTCAAACCAGTGGTTAAGGTCTCCTTGTAAATATCTTTCAAGGCTCAGTTTCTAATTTAAAATAAATAAATGAGAAACCTGATCAACATGAAGAAATAAACATTGCATTCACTCTTCTCCTCACAGAAGAATTTACACAGGCTTCAAAATACATTGGCCCAAATTAAGCAGAAAAGAAAGAAAAAGTACCTATCTCATCCCTGATTATAAAAAAAAAGAACTTCAGGGGCTCGCAGTAAAGCCTTCTGGCAGAAAGAAACTTCAAAATCTATCGTTTTTTTCCCTTAACTGAGAATCCCCCTTTGAAGTACACTGCAAAGGATTCTGCCTGTCCCCAGAAGCCCTGTGCAGTGCCGCTAGCCATCAGCTCCCACCACTTCTGAATTAACATCCCACAGACGCTCCGAAGGAGCAGCACACCTACATTTCCTACAGATAACTTATTTAGTATACGAGCTCCTGTTACCCACCAGGCCAAAAGAAAAAGCACCGTACCCCTTTGGTATTATCCCTGATCCCCAAGAGGAGAGATCAGCTCTTCCATGAAACATCAAATAACACATTGCAGGCACAGTGGATTTGTGTGTGTGTGTGACTGGGTTGTGTAATTTCCACAACACTCTGTGGTAGAGTTTGGGGCCATGTTGCTTCACTGCTGGGGAAGGTTTGCTCTCTGCATCCCTATGAAGCTTAGCATTTATGAAAGCATTACAATTGGCCAGATTTCTTCCCTTTTCATCAGCTAGACTGGAAGGTTGATCCATCTCTTCACACTTCCCTTTCTGGTTATTAGATGGACAAGGGCAGCAGCACCCAGTGCTCATGGGGACTTGTGCTCCACTCAAGGGCCAGATATCTCCCCACACCCACTGCAAGATCCTGATCAAGATGACCCACAAACATGAGATGTGAAAGTGAATAAAGAAAATGGTTCATCTAGCCAAATTTTGTTTTCTGGAACAAAGAGAAATGCAAAATTGTTCTTATCCTGGATAATGACTAAATATCCTTCCCAGATGCAAAGTGTCATCTTAAACCTAGAAAAATGAGTGATTTTTTTCCTGGCCTGACACTGAGAATAAAAGTTACTATCAGTATAGTTAATTTATACTGACTAATACCAGGATGTATGCATGAACAATAAATCCTTTCTTTGAATTCTCCCAAGTTCCTGGCCTCCATACCATCTTGAAGTAGAGCCAGTGGAAGTTTTCTCCATCCATCCAAGGGAGCATGTAAGGCCTATTGCTAGTGCTGCTGCCTGCTGCACCATTTAAAGAAGCAGAAAAGGTATCCTGGAATTCTTTACTGAACAGTCAAGAAGGTCAACTGAATGATGGTCAGGTCTGTATGACTGAAACTCTCTGTGCTCCTTTTACCCATGCAGGTATTTTCCAGGTTGTCAGAAGCACCAAATAAGATACCCCATTAGATGGTCCCTGGGGATCAGAACCTTTACTTACCCATACCATCACACAGCAGATCAACACTGAGATATGTTAGATGAGAATCTGCACCTGAAATATTTTTACCTCTGTGTCATGGCTGCTTTTGCTCCAAGGACTATGAGTGTAGGCAATTGACAAAGGTCCTGTTGTGAATAAAGGCAAAACTTTATCAGCAGGAAATTCCCAAGTGCCAGTTTTTCAAGCACAAAAGGCTCTGTTGCTTCCCACTGCAAGTCAGTGCTAAGTCCCTCATGCCCTCCTTTTTCACTCCTGTCTCCTAAAGAGCTGGCACCAAAGAGTGCTCCATTCCCACAGGCTTTTTCAGGGATTTAAGAGTACAAAACCATCCCTTCAAACCTCACTCCATGTTTTCCAAATAATGCCATGTCCCTTTACTAGGATGGAAGCCAGGTACATGCAAGCAGCTGAGATCTATTGCTATGTCCCTTTTATATGTTATTTGCCAATTCTATTAACTGCAATCCCAATCAGGCAGAACTAAACCTGCCCTGAGCATGGTGGTGTTTTCAATAAGATGAAGTCAGTGAAGGATTTGTTTCTATGTCCTGCTCTTCTTGATTTTAGAGCTTTATTCAATCCATTGGAGCTTCCCCTCCAAGCCCCACTTTTCTTCTTCAATACCTGCTGCCTTCCCTCATTTTGATATTGTGATGCCCTTTCCATGCTGGCTCATGGACCTTTTACTGAAGAGCTATAAGGAAACATGGATAGCATTCAGAGAAACAGTTAATCTCATCATTGAGAAACTTCATCTTCTCAATGAAGTTTTTCACATATGAAATATATGTCTTTTATCCAGGTTTTAGGAAAATAACCAGTATGTGGCAAGGATGTGTGGAAAAAGAGAAGCCCTTGTATTTAATAATATTTAAATAGCACACATCACTTTGATTTTCACCTCACTTCAGAGTTCTTTTCTTGCTCATTAGTCTTCTCTGTAACCCCCACTATTGTCAAAATTTTGTGGGCCTTTTTTTTATTTTTTAATCCATATATCAGCCACAAAAATATGTTAAGATGAGGGTTTGGGGAAGGGTCCACAAAATGAACATAGAATCAAATATTGAATTGATCAACAACATGAATACTCTGGAGTCTGATTGACTGAAGATATCTAAAAAACATAATATAAATACACGTCATCACATTCTGATCCAGAATGGCCAAGTATGAATTCAACTGATAAGTTCAATTAGTTTTGAATTGTGTCCTCCAAAACACGCTTAAATGTTGCTCCTGTGTTCTGTCTTTTCAGAAATGGCATTTTGAAAAATCACACATTGGCATTTTAAAAAATCACACATTTTCATTCCAGTAAGTAACTTGTATCTAAAGTTTTTCAGATGCTGCACAATAGTTTTGTGAGCATAAAGCAGGATTTCTAGAAGTGTTAGTCCTTGTCTCTTTGCTGTTAGTGCAAATTTTTCCATGTGTTCATTGCATACCCAGTTCAACAAAACAGCCAGTGGCAAACTCTAGCCTTTAAGGAAAGATGTAACACTGTTGGGTAAACAACCTCTCCTCTTTCTGTTCCCATCATAGTACATGGTGAGAAGCTAAGTGAAAGCTGAGAATGAAACAAACACGGAGAAGATTTATCTGCTCAGAAGTATTTTCTCCTTCCTTCTGCAATTTATTATGATGTTTACAGGGAGATGTTTTATAATTCTAGTGTGCTAGAAAGCAAAGCAGATCTCTTTGTAAGAAAAATCAAACTGTTTCCAACAAAATAAATATGCTTGGCCAATGTGTCCTCTCTCCCCCTCTCCCATCATCATCTCTCACAATCACATTGACATTTCTACACAGTGAAAATAGGAGTATTAATTCTGAGTATTACTCCTGAGGACTTCTGCAGTTAAGGTCCTGCCTATTAGAGACAAAATCAGCTGGTGACATTTTTACTAAAGGGTTGATTAAAACTCATCTGGGAAAATACTTCTTGTTCATCTTGTCCAGAGGCAGGAGTCTTGGTCAGAGTATTAGTTCAGATGTTGCTCTGTCAAGGACGGCCAGGTGACAGTCAGGGCTGGCCCACCAAGAAAGGAGGTCTCAGGTGCCTTATCCTGTGTCAACTCAATGTGTAACTCTGCCATTCAAGTAACATGGGAGTTTTTGTCCCTATTTATTCCTTTTGAAAATAGTAAAAATAGAACTTACTCCCAGGTAAATCTCAGGAGTAAAAATTATTTAAGTATTTGTCTACAACTGGCCTGCTAATTTTGGTATTTGTCTACAAAGAAGAAAGAATGGAAATACTAGTTCTGATCAAATATCTCATCAGGGGAATTGTTGCTGGGGGAGACATGGGATTCCAAAAGAAGAAAGCTTCTCAGAGAAAAAAAATGGGTCACCTATCACGAGGGCTTAGGCAGCCGATGTGCCAAATGGATTTGCTAGTTCCAGCTCTGGACTTCTTATCTTCTAAGGAATGAACAAGAAGGATCCATACTTGTCTGTGTCAATATGACTTTGACCTTTAGTTCACAGTGGAGTCATGGTGGTGCAAGCATTGCTTAGGATTTTTTTTGTCATTGTGTATGCTGCATATAATGTTTTATTGAAAAGTAAAGCAAAGAAAATTAAACAGGAGTTATCCTGAAAGTCTTTTTTGACTGCTATCACTAATGCATTACTTCAAAAACACATATTTTTATTATCTAGAAGTTATGGCAGTATCACTGGGGAAAAGCCATGAACACAGCACTGGCTACAAAGTTTGGTACATCCAGTGTTGTCTGGATTGTTTGGATTTTTCTTTCCTGTGGTTTATACTCAGCAGATTTTGATTATGATATCCTGCATATATTAAAAAGGAAGCTGTTATTGAGGGTAACGTGCATAATGACACCACTTTTATTGTAATGCAGAATCCATGGCTTCAAGTGTTTGCAACACTTTAGCCAGCTCCTTTCAAATTGAAAACAGACACAGAGCCATTCTGAATGCAACCTGCTATCTTTAGCCACCAATCTTGTAGCTGACATCTCTACAAACAGCTCAGCCTTCACCAAAGTTGAGAAAACTTCTAAGAGCATTCTTCTTTAGTGCCTCAAGTTTTAAAAGTAATGTACAAATGGTGATTTCTTTCATAAATAGCATTAAAGAAAAAGATTGGTTTTCCTAGGGAGAGAAGCATGGTCATTTTTCACAAATGGAAAGCGTCTGGTCCAAACAGAGCACGGCATTTAATACATCACTATTTTATTCATGTCATTTGTAAACAGAAAGATATCCTTGCCAATGTCAGTATTTTTTCTCCTCTTTTGCCCTTTAAAAAATGCTTATAAATTAAGCTTCCTTCTGCATCTCTGAGCTCAAACATAAAGGCAGAAGCCCTCTGAGGCAATATGAGGTGCACATATTTCCCACCCAAACCACACCAGGGACAGGTTGTACAGACAGAGCCCCAGGAGGTATACTCTGAATCCCATCCTTCCAGAGGCACAGAGCTTGTCCAGTGAAAGTATAGTTGGGAACTCTCCCAGTCTCAAGTTTGCATTTTCCTCTCCTCCCTCAATGAGAAATTGTCCATGGAGGAGAGAAATCTCCCTCCAGAGGCTGAGAGCGCTGAGTTTCCCCAGCTCAGAGCCAGGGGCAGAATCTCTGCCATCACCAAATGTCAGTGCCTAAAAAGCAGCACTGTGACAAATCTGTGCAACATGTACTGGATGGGCCACTAAAGTAGCCAAATGTTGGGAATATTTTGAACAGAGTCACCATCTGCTTGCCAGCTCCCCAGTTTCTAAGACTCATGTCCAGACCTAGGAGAGGAACTCATACAAAATAATGAAGAGGACAACCTCAGTAAGAAAGCTTCTAGAACAGTGTTGTCAGGATCTGTTTTCTGTTTATTGTCACTTGATACCTTAAAAATGCTCTGGGAAAAAAATATTAATCATTTGCAGTAAGGTTAAGTAGTGATTCAAAGTTGGTGCAGTCCTAAATTAACAATAGAGGCAGGTCAGGTGAACAGAACAATCTAGATTGCTTGATAAACTAGTCTCCTTTGAACATCAAAAGTTATTGATATTCTAAACATGATGTAATTTATCTCAGAACAACAACAAAAAATATTAATTAATTTCAGACTCAATTTCAGACTCACAAGATGCAAATCCCTTGGCCCAGACCGCACTGACCCTAAAAACCCACTTAATGCCCATATTATGTACCACTGCAAATCTCCCAGTCCAGTGCTTTGGCTGCGAGGGACAGTAAATTTAAAAGCAGAGAAACAGCAAACAGAGAAGTGAATTGTGTCTAAACAGCACCACTGAGAACATTACTGGAATATTGTCCCCATCTTTCAGCCACTTCAAAACATATGTAGGAAAAATGTGAAAATAATCCAGAAAACTATTACTATTCATTAAGAATTACGGAATATTCCACTCTGTGGTAAGGAATTAGATAATTCAGTGTGTTCATTTTCTTCAAGAAAAGGGTAAGAGCAAATTTATGCCATATAAAGCTCCACCTGTTGAAAAGAAGGAAGTTTTCTGATAGCAGATGGCTCTCCAATGCAGAAGAGGCCTGACAATCAGAACCTGAAAAGTCAATCTCCACAAATGATGATTAAAAATAAAGGACATTTCTTTAACAGTGCTATTAATTAACTAATTGAGTAATTATAAAGGATGTGGTAGCCTTTTGAACACCATGAAGTATTTATGTGTTCACTGAAGAAATTGTTAATTAATATCTCCAGAAAGCCCCACACAGCTCCAAGGTTAGACAATCAGTCCTCTTCCATAAACAGATGAATTTCTTGCCCCCTCTTGTTGCCAAAAGAATCATTTCTCTTCATGCCACTGTGCATACCTAGGCATATTAATCCAGGCTCTAAGAGATACAACATAAATGCATTGTTGTTGGTGTGGCTGGGGTTTTTTTTATTATTATTTAGAAGTCTTACTCTGAAGACGCTTTAAAAATACAAGAATATGCTTTTTCTTAATATTTTAGGAGAAATTGAAGCCAAGGATTTGTTCAGGGCTGTGCTGTTCTGAAAGGAAAATGAATATAGGGGATAGAAAACAATCAGCTTCTAGAAGATGAATAGTTGTTTACCTGGTCAGGTGGGGAAGGAGCTGTATCTCCCTAGGCATACAAATGCCCCAGCTCCAGCTCACAGTAGATGTACAGGGAAGGCAATTGCACAGGGTGGAAAAAATGAAGGGAGCTCCATCACGCATTCACTTGAAAAGCACCAGAGAAAATCTTAACTTTGTCAGAGCACTGATGACTAAGGTTTCCTAAATTACCACACTCGAGAAGGCGGGTGCAGATGATGCAGCCCTGTGGTCCATTTAGGTGCCTGAAATATAAATAATCTTTGAAGGTGTTAAAAGTTAGCTGTACAGTAACTGAGAGCTTGTCCTGTCACCCCTCTGCCTTCCCCTCTCCTCTTGTTACTAGGAACATGTAAGACAAATTGTTGTAGAGAGACTCCCTTTTAATCAGGCTCTGAAATCTCCATATACAGTGTGTTTGCTGGATTTGAGTTTGGGCTGCATTTTCTCTTCCCTCCATAAAATACTCCAGGGATATCAGGTACCCACTCTTCAATGGGTTGGTTGGTACTTGATGTCACTGGTCTCAGAGCTATTCACTGTGAATAATGTTTGGTCCTTTTTTATTTTAATTGCTGGAATGGCTGTGGATATAAGTTGCTCAACACAAAAGGGTGACAAATAATGATGAAAGACACTAGAGTGCTCTCATGTGTAGCTTGGACCAGAAGGAGAAAAGAGATTATTGCAGCTGAACTGGTCACATGGAATTTGCTGGACCTGCCTGCTCCAACCCCCTCCAGCCTCTCTCCGGGAATAGTACTCTTCCAAGCTAAGAAAGACACAGTTGGCACAAAAAAAAAAAAAAAAAAAAAAAAAAAAAAAAAAAAAAAAAAAAAAAAAGAAAAAGAAAAAAAAAAGAAAAGAAAAAGAAAAAAAAAATGATCCCATTAACAATGACCTTTAGAAATTTCAAGGACATAACGCTGCCTTTGTGAAGTGTAAACAGATGCATTGTCAAATAGTTAAAGAACAGAATTGCTCCTGGATCTGTCATTTACATCCTCACGAACTCAAACTCCAAACTGTAAGGAGTCAGGAGGAAACAGCAGCAGCATGATTATACAGTTAAAGAGACAAATACTTATGTTGGTCTTCTCAGCGACTGATATTTCTATTATATTTTTAATTAACATTTTAATCCTTTAAAATCATTTTAATCCTCGGGAAGCATGTTACAGAGTGAAATCGTTGCTATGAAAAGTGTCAAACAGATAATAGCTAAAATTAATGGTTTTGTGATATATCAAGTTTTCAAATTGTTCTTTTATTAAAAGAGCCTGACATTTTTCATTACAGTGAGCAGGGCTTTCTGAATAAAAAGTAAGCATGTACCCCAGATTACAGAACATTTAACTATTTGCATGATAAAGTCTTCGTCCCGGTTTTCCGTCCGTTGGAAGAGTTGCCAATAGACTAGATAAATATCTTTTGTGGTGGCAAAGCGAAGCCCAAACCAAGGTATTCCAGACACCTCCTCATGCTCTTTCTTGTTTTAGCCAGGGCTCTTCATAGCCCCCAAAGCCCTTTGTGAGACCAGGGCTCACTGGGGCTTTACCGTGTGCTGGGCTCAGCTGATTGTCATTGCACACCCATGAAAGGGCTGCCCTCCCTCCTGCTTGGCTCAGAGTGCCATGGGTGGTTTTCTCATTTGAGCGGCTCAAGGCAACCTCGGAAAGGCTGTAACTCATAATAGGATCAATAACTGTGTGCATAATTGCAAAAACACCTCAGTAAGTGGATATGAGCTGCTGCAGACTTCATCTTTAGACCCTTCCAATCACACAGTTCCTTGTCTCACAGTCAAGCTCTTCCTTTCTGACATCTCTCAGTGTAGCACACACAAAAGTCAGAATGCATAAACTGTAAATACCATGCTTACTGGGAGCCATAAATAGCCACAGGTAGAGATTATGACTCATAGGAAAAGGGATCATTGTCTCAAAAATAAAATATTAAAGCAATTCCTCTAAGAACTAGCCTTTTCTTAAAATCACCCTGGTATTTGATCTTAAATATGTCTTCTTGTCAAACAGCGTGCTGGTTCAGTGGTGAGCAGAACCAGCTCTTCTTTTTGTGGAAGTTTTGCAATGTTTTACTTGGATGTGATTACTCGAGTTTTCTTTTAGTTTTTTCTTCTTTAAATGGAGAGCAAAACATTACCTGTGGTAGTAAAAGAATGGTGAAATGAGAGAATGAGTGATCCCTCTAAAAACTGTGGATTGCCATCACATGTGCTCTTAGGTACATGCTGGATAATACAGGGCTGTTTGCAGACGTCTGCTTTTTGTGCTGGGGAGGCTCATGTAATAAGCAGTGTAACGAAGCCACAGGTATAATGCACTGCTGCCTGAGGTCACCAATTAAGGCAATGTATGAAACCTGAATGAAATGTTTCCCCAACACTCTCTACCTCACCCAAACAGATTTGGGTGCAAAAAGCTCGATTAGGCACTCAAGAGTTTGGGGATCTGTTTTAACAGAAACTTGCATAAATACCTTAATGCATCAGGCTGATACTTCAGGAGATGTGGTGTATTACCCCTCTCTGGCACTAACTTGTTGAGAGCCCTGAATACCTCAGTTCTTCCTCTCTCCTTCCCAAAAGAAGGACAAATGGCATTTCTGTCCCTGGGGACACCTCTGTTAGTTGTCACACACAGTCGATGTGAGGCAGGCATGTTCTGGCTTGCTTGCCTGCTCCCCTTCACATAAACAGGATCCAGACTCTAAAGGGACTGCAGCACAGGAGGGTGAGGGCAGCAAGCTGGGCACTAGAAATGCCCTCTTGGTGGGCACACAAGCACAAAATTGGAAGGACAAACAGCCACACTCACATCTCATATCTGTTTGTCAGCATTTCAAATGAAAGTCAATCATAACCATACTGTGCCCCTGAGATGTCAGCACTAGATCTTTCTTGGGGAGTTGCAGCATGCCCAAAACCTCCTGTCACATTTAGCCCATTTTAGCCCTAACAGGGACCCACATGTCACATTTGTCCTTAAGTCCTGCTGTGTCAGCTCCCTGATAGTTTTCTGATGATGTCAGAGTTGCTCGGTTTGACCTCAGGATCCATGTCTAGTTTGGGGTGCCAGCTGCAGAGATGTCCTCACCACCAGTGGTGCCATGGGAGCCTGGGGAGTGGAAACACCACCAAGACTGGGTTAAACTGGGGAGTCAGAGGGAGGGAGGCAGCAGGTCTCTTTCCCTGTAGGCTCCTTGAGTCTGGATTTTGGTACCCCCTACCCTTTCAAGGTCAATGCAGTGACCTTGAGGGCAGGCTACAACGACTGTTTATTTTCCCAGGCTCTCTCTTGCAGTGGGAGTGGGGCAGAAGGGTGACAATGGCAGGGAGAAGGTAGCATCCTTTGTGGAGGGAGGCAAGGGGGGGCTTACTTCTGCTTATGGCCATACAGAGCTTGCACTCAGTATAAAAACTAATTAAGATACTTCCTGTATTAAAGAATAAACATCCACACATTAAAATCACGCCACAAAATTATTAGTGTGGTAAATCCAATATTGCTAATAGTAAAATTCTTTTTTACCTAGACAGAAATTATTCCAAACTCAAAATTAGGAAATAGTGACATGTTGGCTAGAAAAAAAAAAAAAAATCCATTTATTTTCTCACAAAAAGTCCATGTAAGCTGTAAATCCTGACCTGCATTAATTAATTTTCACTTTTAGAAAACAGTGGTGCAAATTCCCCTTAATCCATGAAGTCTGACTTAACCTGGGGGGTGATGGGAGGAGATTTCTTGATTCCCAGCAAAGATCTGTCTTGCACTCACTACAGAGCCTAAGTCTTTATTCCATCGTACAGTGAAAGAAATGCAAGGGGGTTTGAATGCTGGGGGGGGGGGG
>VZSE01012609.1:435974-495459 GCA_013398275.1 Promerops cafer | reverse complement strand
AAAAAAGAGAAAAAAAAAAAAGCCGCCTTCTTTGTGTCCTTATCTCTCCCGATGCGTGTTACATGTTGCTGCAAAGAGCAGGGGCGCTGAAGCCGAGCCCAGAAATCCGACTGGATTTGACGACGCCCCCGGTAAACAGCGTGGCACAAAAGTCCATTGTGCTATGAGATAACTGCGGGGCTGAATGGGGGAGGCTGTCACGGGGGGGATTGTTGGGCCAGTCACCATCGGATCACAGTCGAGGCCTGAATTCCTTTATGGTTCATCAGGGCCTGTTGGTACCACAGAAAGTGTCATGATCCTTTTTTTCACTGGGGCCAGATGGTGTCCTTTTCTGAGGCCTTCCTAATGCCCGGTTTTCCACATGTAAAACTCCTGGGAAAATGACCTAACTCACAGCTGCTTAGTGAGGCTTGAGCAGGTCTTTAGAAAGACTTCTGTCAGGAACAAGGCGGCCGTACCACTCCGGGGGAGCAGGGGGAGGCCACCAACACAAACCTACCCCTCGCCGTCTATATTTAAGCGGAAATAAAATCCCGGCTGGCCAGCGCCAGCCCGCGCGGGCCGGGCCGAGGCCGGCGGGAGAGGCACCGTCGCTGGGCAGAGAAGTGCCAGGAGGGGCCGTGGGGCCGGCAGCGGCAGCAGCCGCTTTCCCTTCCCCGGCGAGCAGATGGCCTGAATAAAAACATAGAATGTGGTCCAGAAGGGTCGGGAGAGGACAAAAAGTGAGAGGTTCCCCAGGCCGCGGGCAGCCGCCCGGAGAGAGGGGAGGGAGGGAGCCGCCGCTGAAAGGGGTGAGGGAGAGAGGGGACTTTTGATGTCGGGAGGGCCGCGTTTGCCCGCTGCCGCTCCTCTCCCTGAATGATTCCCCGAGGAGCGGCAGGACCGCAGGTGCGGCGCTTAGAAAGCCCAAAGCCTTTTCTATCAATAAAATAATGCCTGGCCAGAGGAGCTCTCCCAAGGCTGCGAGGGATGCAAAGCTGAACAGCTTCCGTGGCGGTGCTTATTTTCCCCAATCAAGGCGTTAGGAATAATTATCGTGATAACTTTTAGCCACGGTGATTGACCTTTTAGCCTTCACTGTACATCACTGTATCGGGATGTTTTCACTTGCCTGGCTTTGCCAGGGAATTTTTTGGTTTGGGTTGATGAAAGCATCCATGTCCATCCTTTACACTTTTTTTTTTTTTGGAAGCACTATGTTTCCAGACGTACATCTGTCAGTGTATCTGCAGATATTTCAGCAACTGCTTTACCTATCCTACAAGTTTTCCAACGGTATTCTATTTTCAGAAGCCTGCACATAAATAAGCACAGCTCAGTAAACACACCAACACTCGGTTTTATTTTACTTGTTCTGTGACCCAGAACATGCTTTAATCCCAGTGTTAAATGCATTTCCCCTGATATATCTTAAAGTGAATATGGGAAGTTCCAATAGGATTTCTTTCCTGAACATGGCCATCTAAGAAATTAAATAGAGCTGTCTGAAAAGTAGGTGTAATTGTTCAGGGGAAATTGTGAGGAAATTTTCATTAAAATTTTTTTTTTTTTCAATTAAAAACTGAAAGCCAGACCTGAACAACTAGGCTGAAAGTCTTTCCGTGCTGATACATTAAAAATCAATTTTGGTTTCAAATATTTAATTTATTAAAAAAAATACAAAAAGATGTTTACTCTGACATTTTCAATTTTCAGACTTGCACAGAACTCTTCTATGAATGTTTTTCTTTTTTGGCTGAAATCTTTTTTTAACGTGTTTTTAGTTCCAAGAGAATCCCAATCCTCATTTTTTGATTTTGCAGTCAGATCTGAGTGGAAAAGAAATGTACCATTGATCTCAGATAGGTATTGTTCAAAGGTTTCTTTCTGTGCTTGTTAAGAGTACAAGTTAACTTTGTTACAGAACATACATCCAGGGCATAAAAAAGATGATACAAAAGAAAACAAATAATTTTTCAATCTCACCTTCTCAGCTAAAAGAATAAAAGATGGAAGAAGTGTATGTAAAGATGCTCCTAGTTCTTCAGAATAGTCATTTTTCACTGCTTTTGGAGAGTGAAACTTAAACAAAAACAGCCCAAAAATGTTTGGCCATTACAAACTGCTCTGTTCTGGAGCATCTGCCTTTGACCCAAAAACTACTGACATCCATGAATTTTGTTTCTCTTTGGTAACTTGCAGATTATTGATTTTATCGTTTGCCTGACATTTCACAGTGCATTGCCTCACTTACAGAAATGTTCAGCATTTACACTGTGATGTGAACTGTCATAAAGTGAGGTAACATTCCATAAAATCCTAAGGGGAAAAACACTTTGATGAGATGCAGTCCAACTAGGAAGGACTGTATTTTTTCTCAAGCTGTTCTAGGCTCACTCACCCTGAAAAAGCACATTTCAGAAGGGACAAGATAATTTTAAATAAGAACTGCTGTTTAAAAGGAAAAATGAAAAGGATGAAATCTTTTATAGTAACAAGAGCAGGAGTCACTATTGGTGTGTAACGTAAAAGATGTGAAATGCACATGTACTTGCTATGCTCCGCTTTTAGCAGAGCAACAGAGTTCAAGAGAAACAGCTTGTGCTTTACATTTTTGATCTGCTCATTCCCCTTCTTGTTCTAAAATGTATCACTGGGCCCGAATACCCCCAAGAAATCAGGCAGAGGCATCCGGCACGTACTTAGGATCTGTGTCTTGCAACAGAAGGAGCCCGAGAAAGAGAGCCAGCCCTTCTCCTGCTGGGTCAGTCACATGCAGTCAGGCTTTTGCATAGAGCTAGCCTTCTGTCTCCTTCCTTTGAGGGGCAGAGTAACATTTTGTAGTGACACAAAGAAATTCTTCCCTCTCTTGGTCATAAAGACCTTCAGCACTAGATTGTCTTTATCAACTGCTCTTTTCTTATAGGATGCGATATATTTTATTTACATATGAATTGATCAGTTTGTCCAGAAAACTTGGAAAGCCCAGTGGTTCACAAAAACATAGACCACTCTACTTGTAGTCATTGGTGAAACGAAGAAAACAGCAATCTCTCTGCTTTGCCTAACTCTCCATAATCTATGTCCTCCCCATTATACATGTTACTATTGTTCAGGGCTCATAGTTGGGATGTAATTAGTTAAATTTTATGGGTGACAAAGCAGAGAAACAAGCTACAATGAAATTATTACCACAGATGAAACAAAAGTATTTGGCCACGTTCTTCTTCTTTTAGGAAAAAGATCCCTGTAAAATGCCTGGCTTTTCATTGCCTTTGAAAGTGCCTGTGCAGTTTGTGAGACACATTGCAGTAAGCGTTCAAAATCTTTTGTCCCATGTCTTGGGCACACACGTACAGGTGCATGTACAATACAAAAATGCATTTCTTTCCAGACTCTGCTGTCATTTCTTGTACTTTCCATATGCTGCTGTTAGCACGATGCAGCTCACCAGCTACTGTGTGGCTTGTAAAGCAGGAGAAACCACGACTAAGATAAACGATAGGAAGATTTTCTGGCTTCGTGAGTTTTCATCCTAGTCCAATCAGAATCTTGCAATTTCTCTCGGTCTGGTAATTGAGAAACACCAAATGAAATTACTAAATATAATTTTAAGACAAACAAAAGCACCCCTTCACATACAGCATGCTTGGGCTCCTTGTACCTTGTAACTCCTCCCTAGAAGAGGATGTGGAAGGCAAATGGGCTCAAAAAGCAACTACACAAAGCCAGAAAATAAAAGTCCAGTGGATAACCACATCTGTGTCAGGAAATTCTTAAATTATAGATAGCTGAAAGCAAACTGCCATGGGAAGGGTCACTCTGTGCTGTTCTCCTCATAGTCTTTCCCTAAGCAGTTATTACTAGACACTGTCAGGGACAGGAGCAGAAGGACCTTTGGTCTCCTTCAGTACAGCTGTTCTCTTGTTCCTCTGTTCTTATTTTATTCCAGCAACAAAATCTATTTTTATTCTTCTCCCTAGAACTGTGGCCAACACACTGGAAAGGATTTTACAAGGAATCCAGACTGCTGTGTGTGTTCATGGTACACACAGGGACACTTTTTTTCTTTCTTTGTCTGCACAGGGTAGCTGTGTCAGAGGCATTCTCTGTCTTCTCCAGCTCAGGCTGCTGAAATGCCTTGCAATCAAGAGGAAATATACTCACGGGCCTCAGTGATTGTCTAGTAAGCCTGAAAACTGCATTAATGTCATAACATGGGTAGTTTGACACCTATGTAAAAGTAAGGATGGCTCCTCTCCAGAATATGTCTGTCACCAGATATTATCTATACTGAGAGCTTTAAAAAAGGCACTTATTTAATTCACAGGAACTAAAATAACCCCACTGTGTAGGATTCCTTTACTTTCTGCTGACATGGATATCACCAGAGGAAGACATTAATCTGAATGTCATAGTTAAAAACTGTCATAAATGTGTGGATCTGTGTGGAAAATGCAAAATAACTAACCTGCACACACTGAGTCCCAACTCAACCCAAGCAAAGGACCAGCCTTAAATCCTGTTTCAGCCTTGTTTCCCATCTCATGTTTATGGCAAAATCTCACGTCTAGCAAGGAGCATAATTCATTACTAGATAAAACCATTCAGTTTTATTCTCAGAAGAGAGTAGTTACAGGTCATGGTGCTGACCTCTTTGCCAGCAGCTTCACATGTCGGACACTCAGGAAGCCTATCAGTAGTATGCTTCTAGTGTGTCCTAGAGATAGATTGGCTCCAGAAGGACTCTCTAAATTTACTGTTGTCCAGGATTGCACAGGAGGGATTTAGCCTCCATGCTGTGGTCAGTTGGTGATCAGACTGCACCAGAATTCTTGCCTGGCGCAATCAGTGCCATGTCTTGTGCCTGGGCAGAGAAGTGGGACAGAGCAGGGAGGTGGCACGGCAAGGGCTGGAAGCATTATGGCTGAGTCAGATGAGTTGCACACTAAGCTGATCTCCATTCAGACTGAGGCAGTAGGTGGGCAGCACTTTCCCCATATAGCCCCTGACGCTGAGGCCACAGCAGTCCTTGCAGCCCCTGACAAGTGGAGGCATGAGTCACATTTCCTCAGTGTCTGCACGAGTGATGCCATGTACCCGTGCCACAGGTCCCTCGCTACCATCAGCAGGGCTGTTTAGCATAGATGAATCTGGCAGCGCTGCAGCCTTCAGTCTAATGCCAGATGAAATTTGTAAGAAATGTAATGCCAACTTGGAGAACCAATGAAGAGTGGTCCTTAGTCTCTGCACAAAGTAACACAGTCACCAAACACACTCACTCTTCCAATCACAGACTTGCTCCAAATGTGCTGGAAATTGTCCTAAACCAAAACCTCAGCACAGATTACCTCCAGGAGCCTGGCAGAAAAAACATGGGTTTGATCTCTCTGGTAACTTGACAGGCTGCCATATCCGAACAACCACATTTAGGAAAGCCTGGATTCCCATGTGCACACTGCCCTTCTGCTGGATAAATCCAGCCCTCTCTACTGGGTAAATTCACGTATACTGATGTAAATTAGCAGAATGACTATACAGTCAAATAGTCAAATCAGGAAACTTTTCTGATGGTCAACTAGTACCAGCGGCAAATCAAGCCTATAAATGCCTTTGACTGTGGATCTCAGTCTATTAGAAGTTATGCACCCCAGTAAAGACTCCTGGCATGGTATTCTGCAGCAAATAAATACCTATTTTTTGTTGCTAACCTGTCTTCTTGGTGACTCACCCAGGCAGAGAGCTCCCATCTGGGTTTATAAGAATAAGCAGTTTGATACAGAATTTCATAACATACTTACATGTTGCTCACATCCTTCTGTTGAGCTAAATTGATCTTTTTTCTTCTCATTTCCTGGGTAGATTGCATTTGGTCTATGAGTAAACACAGTGTAGCTGCCCCCTTTTCCCAGGCTTTCTAATGAGAATGTGCTGTCTGATCAGGTGCATGCACTCTGCTGTCATTTGCAGCCTGACCTGAAGGTCAGAGGTGATTTGAGCAGGCTCAGGGATGCATACAAATCACATCCTCTTGTCTGTCTGTTTTGTTGACTGGTTCTCCTCAGGGTCATGGCTATCTTAAGTAGCAGCCTGAAGGATAAAGTGCGCCCTGTCTGAGCTGTAAAACTTTGACTTTGGACCAATTGCATCTGACATCCAGCAGCATGAGGGTTGGTTTAGCCTTTGGATTCAGAACAAATCACTGGCTATCAATAGCTGATAGTGACATGCAGTTTACTGAATGTCCCCTTTTCTCTGGCAGCTGTATATTCTTTGGGAGAAATGGATGTGTTTTTAAGATTCTAAGGTCATGTTTTAAATATGATGTTGCACACACTCCATTAGAAAGTAAGTGTAGCAAATAAATAAATAGCTAGAAAATGTTATGCTGTTTTATGAGTTTGCTCTTGGGCTCCCAGGTGGTGCACAGTATGGGAGGTGGGGGAATAGACATAAAATGGCATAAGAATGACCTACTTGAAAACAAAATTTTTTTAGTATTAGCTCACTTACTGAAAACTTTTCAGGAATGATATTGAGGAACAGCCATGTAGAGTAAAGCACTCTGTCCTCAAGGCTGGTGTTCTGCAGGGAGCTTCTTTGCCAACACGGCTGCACCAGCACAGCAGTCGATGCACGGAGTTACGGGCACAGGAGCAGCGTGCTCTACCCATACCCTCCCACTGTGCACAGACCACCAGGGCCAGCCTCATAGTCCCCATACTGCTTCTGCTGCCGTGACAGGGCTTGCCAGTGCAGCAAGCACCCTCTCGTGCTGAACCCAAAAAAGGAGAAGTTTTTAAGGCCACCAGGGAGGCATCAAAGAGTTACAGCTCTCAGTTGGCATCAGCCAAGGCCAGATTCAAAGCAGTGACCTGGAAGCAAGCGGCTCCGTATCACCCCCATGGGTTGCCCAGCCCCCTAACACTTCACTTATTAAAAGGCGACTCTAGGACTGTGTCAGTGCCCTTGTGCCTCTGCAGCATCAGACTGAAAACCCACTGTGTCTCCTATTTTATAATTCCAATTTTATACAAAGGAACCACTCTTTTATTGCTCAAAATGCTTTGGTGGCTTCTGTTTATTATTCTATTAAGACTCACATTACTTTTGTCAACAATTGCATCTGTTTCATTGTCTCAGCTCTGCTGTCACAGCACTGCTTGAAAATTTTTGCCAAGTTTGTGCTGGAGAATTATACTGAGGGGAACTATGTGTTCTCATCATATTGTAACTTGGTAGAAAAAGGGGTTATTATTATTGTTATTATTATTATTATTATTACATATATATATTATTTTTAAATCAGCCATAAATATCAGCCAGAATAGCTGAGATGCTACTCTCAGTAACTACCATGTTACATTTCTCGGTTTATCCATGTATAGGGGTTATCCAGGACTTATAAACTTTTCATAGAGTGCATGTGTAGGGCTCCAATGGTTGTAAAGAAATAGCCTGGCTAAGAATTTTCTACCAAAGTGGATTTTTTTCACTGAACAGCCTGATTATTTCATAACTTCTTCTTTTTTTTATTCCCACAGAAAGTTCTTCCCTATCATAATATAAAAAATTTAACAATTTAACAATTTAACAAAATTTAACATTAAAAAATGAAACATTTTCAGTTTTCAGCCAAATGTATTTGTGTTTTGGTTGAAAAGGATGAAAAGCAACTGTTTTCAAAAGATAATCTAATTTTTCAGACTAGTTATGAACAAGCTGTATCTAGTACAGCCTTAAACTACCATTAAGTAATAAAATATTGATAGTATACAAAAACTGGTGAATTAATTTTTGACAAGTCTCATCATATCTGAAGACTAGTCCCAAGATCTTTCAGGTCTTAGTGAAATAAACAAAGGGTTCAACATATGGTAGAATTTCAGCCTTAATGATATCATATCTGTGAATTGTGAAGTGATGCTACAAGATGAAGAATTGATAGCAGCATAATAGGATATGTTCCTTTCCCAGCAGAATCCAGCAGAGGATTGTAATAGTTCACCAGGGGAAGTAGGGTTAAAAACCTCTGACCCCTGATATCACATAAACATTGCCAAAAAAAATAAGACCCTTGATTGACAGTGAGATGCGTGACTACCTCAAGTCTGCTCTGAAATCTTTGCAGATAATTACTGAGTTGAGTGGTATGAGAAATGGGCAAGAAGGGTATCAGCCACATGAGTATACATACTCAGAGACCTGAGCATCTCTAATAAGAATTGATGTAGTATGTCATTTGTAATTTAATCAGCAGCATTACATCTTGATAGCAAAAGGACTATCGTGAACATTTTCACAGTAAAGTAAGATTAACAGATACACACCCCAAATCTCTGCTGCCTTAAAGTAATATTTCAGTTGTGACAGTAGCTGATAAATAGAAGAAATTGTGAGTTTATGCTGACATGTGACCCTGAGCTGGTCCCACAGTGTGTAGGCATTTTGCTGCACGTGGCACTAAGTGCCAAGCACTGACCTGAGACTTTTTGTGAGCACGGGCAGAGCAGTGCCAACCCCAATCCAAATTTTGGCCTCACTCTTTTCCAGTGGCTGTTGTATCCCAAAGTCCAGGTCTAGATCAAGATCTGAGCCTTTCACAGCCAAGTCAATTCCGAACAGACCCCTTTTTTTTCCTCACAATTTGTTTGTAAGTTTGGGAGCCATCTGCTTTACCTTCATGTCCAGGCTTCCCTGGAGGCATTCAGTACCCCAGCATGGGCCAACTAGAGCCTGTCTGACATGCAAGAAAGCTCCATGGATATTTGGAAGAGATCTACCCTAAAGCCAATACCTAGGAGTTAGTCATCTGAGCTGAAGCTCCTCAATTTAGACTTTCACTGTAATGGTGGAAAATAGGCCCCTCTAGAGGCAATTTGAGCAGTGTAGCTAAAAAACTTAAGGTGAATGGTTCACTGAAAAGATTTTTTTTCTTTCTCTACCCTCACTGAAGAAAAAACAGAGTGGTTAGGATATCTATTAGACTTCTGAAGTGAGGTGAGTTAAATCCTTACTCTGCTTACTCTCTCCAGGAAATCCAGTCTGCAGGCTCTCCCAACATCTGTGTCAACATCTTTTTAATCAAAACTTTAAGATTTCTCACCAACTGTGTCTGAGTAATATTTTTTTTCTTTTTTTTTCTTTTCTGTTTTTAACAATGCTCAGTTGTGAGAGCTGAAAGAATTAGCAGTAAATTTACTCTTGGGAAAAAGCACATTATGACAATGAAGCAAAGGTCTCTAGTGTCTGCAGTCCCACAGTGAGTATGCATGTTCAGATGTGCATATTAATTGTCATTTATATCAGTGGCAAGAGGCAAGGAATAAATGGTGCATGGGCATCTGTTTTCAAATGCTTACCCAAGGTACTGATTCATGTCCATAGGTCACCTGAAAGTAAAATTAGTCCCTTGGGATCCAGGCCAAATATTCTGGGAAAATATCCCATCTCAACAGTTTTTGAGTCTTTGAAGCAACTGTGAGTGACTGATTTTTTTCCCCATTTTTTTCTTCACAAATGGAAAATAACCTCCTGCTAATAGTGTTTTCAGAGCCTTCCGTCTAGTTATACTACAATTCCATTATATTTTAGCCTCTTTCCCCTCTTCCACCAAAACAAGAAAGGTAATTCATATTGCAGTTTTGTCTTCTAGATCCATTGGCATCAATCTCATGGCACAACCTGATTTTTTTTAAGAAATGTTATTGTACTTCTTACTTCTAAATTTCACTCTGTGTTGCTCAGTAGTGACTAAACAAATATGTTAATAATGCCAAAACACAAGATAAAACATAAGATAAAAAATTTAAAATTACAACTTACCCAAAAACAAAGATCTGAATCTCTGACAATTGTGTTAAATTGTGATATTAATGAGCTTAAAGAAAAGCTAGTATTTTCCATTATTTACTGTAGGCTGTTTTCATGAAGATATTCTGCACTTACAGTTTTTTGTCAATATTCATATATAATTCTAAAAGTGAGAAATGTTGGTTGTTTTTACATTTCTCTCGGTTAAAACCTCTGCTCTAATCAATGAGACCTTTGATTTCCTCAAACAGGTTTAAAAAATGTCACTTAATATCAGTTTCCATCACGGTGTATTTCAGGACTGGTGGTTTAACAATTGCTCTCCAGGAGAATTACTTATTTCTTGTTTTATTTGTGTGAGGTGCTCTACATTGTGACAGGTCCATGAGAAAGTGAACCCAGCCGAGGAGCAGGTGGTCTGCTGCTCCTATGTTATTGCCATTATGTTGCCTTTGTTAAATTACTCCATAAACCCAAGTTTCCTCATTGCCATTTGTTAAATTTGCCTACCTCCACTCTGTGAGCACAGATAATCAGTCAAACCTTAATTGGGGTATATTTAGATCAAAGTATGCAGCCAGCGTTTGCTCCCAGTACCTGGGTTGCAAATGATAGTCACATGAGTGGCTTGCTCTATTGGACATGCTTTTTGTTTAACCATGATCATTGCTGGCAGGCGGCTTTTTGTGCAAGTGAAAAGCCCTTTAGAATTCCTCTAATTCTGACAAAGAAACTGTCTTTGGGAGGAGAAACTGAGTATTGCCTTCTTGTATCTGAATAGTCTTTCAGCTCTATATTCACAGCAATATACTTAATGTCCGCAGACAAGAAGCAGAAGGTTTGGATCCATGTTATTTGTTCCTTATCTAGCTTCTAGAAAGTCTGGGAAGCTTGTATTTTTACCAGTTAAGGAGATACATTTAAGGTCTGTTAGTATAGGCATGGATTTCTCTTGAGAAGTGTTGTGAAAACACTTTGCTACAGAAATCACAGAGGTTGTCTTTTTTTTTTATTTAAGAAGTAATAAATCAAAGCAAGGTTTGTGTAGGGATGAGTGATACATCATCTTTGCACTGCTCCTCCGAGAAAGGTAGAAAATGTTTATGGAAAGATTTCCATTTTTTACCTTATTTCTGATCTGATTGCTGGTTTAATCAGTTGTTTTCAGATGAATTAAATTAGATTTATTTATTACCTTTCACATCTTTCATTTCCTTTGGTGGCACCATTTTATATTGCCTTTTATTTATCCGTATCATGGTAGCACCTAAAGGCCCCATCTGAAGTTAAGAGTCCTGGTGCTCTGAAAACTACAACGAATATAAGATGGCTCATTCCCTGAAGAGCCTGCAGTTTAATCAAGACAGCAAGATACACGCTACACTAAATTTGGGATGCACAATCAAGAGCAAAACACCCACAATTAGCTTTCAGCGCTAATAGCTCTTCTGGGTTCGGTCAAGCAAAGGCATACACAGGCGCTAGATTTTAGGGCACGTTGAGCAACCCCATTTAGTTCAAAGTGACACGGACATATGCAAAGCTGATGATAAATCTTCCAGGGCAGGAGGTTAGGTTGTGTGACCAGGCCATTGGCCGGTTGAGAGGGAAAGCTGTCGTTAGGGACAGAAAGTTGACCTGCTCTTTGGATTTCTCTACATTTGAATGCTGAGTTAACAAAGCACAGATTTAGTATGTTTAAAGAGTCAATGCGGAGAAAATACTGTAAAGTAGCTCTGTTTTCCACAAAATTCCTCGCAGACCTTATTCTAAAGGAACTTTGCAAAGAGTAAAGGCCACTTTTGAAGCAACATAAAGGCCACTTTTGTCAGTGAAATAACTTGCTGGACTTTTTCCCCACAGATTTGTATAGAGCACTGGTTCACATCAGGGTCTGAAAAAAAATTAGTTTTGATTGTATATACATACATACAAAAGGGTAAACAGTCTGAATAAAGCCCTTTGTACTGGATTAGTGTCTTAGCTCTTTAACCCAAGCTGCAGGTTTGGGATGTCTTTGTTCGGTTAGGTTTTCGGGGCTGACCAAACCGGGTGTGTTTGAGTTTCATTCCTCACCCTTTTGAGGTCTGCAGGACTGATTCCTTGCATTCAGTGCCAGCAGTACTGTAAGTGCCCGATGCTTTATTCTCTAAGCTATTCATCCTTTCAACCTTTGGCTTTTTTTTTCCTTAATCCATCTACCTTACTGAGTTTTCAAGTCAAGTAAAATGTTAAATGTGCTTCAAGCAAGAGCAACACAGAAATAACAGAGAGCATGCCAAGAATTTCTGGCCACCTCGTTTATTTGTTCTGTGTGTGTGTGTGTGTGTGTGTGTGTGTGTGTTTATAAATATATGTGTACACATGTGAATGTGCATGGGGGGTATATGATTACACCACAAAAGATGAATCTATCATGAGGCAGAAGCCATGTAAAGCACATATTCCAAAGGACATTATACAGAGAAAGGCAAAATAAACACATCTGAGCAACTTCTCGCTAATATCAGAAACAAGTAATTGCTCTACATCATGAATACTTTTGTGGAGAATTCAAATGCTTAATACTGCTTGTCTGAAGCCTTGATGACTTTTTTTTTGGCTGCAGGGGACAAGAGGCTTACATACATGCCACCACTTCAAAGATTTGCCTTCTATTAATTTTTTACTTAAGCTTCAGAGTGTTAAATTGTTCAATTTAAGCCGTGAATATATTTTATAAGATCATCCTAGCCCACCATTTTTCCCAAAATAGAGAAGTTCAGGATATTTGGCAGTTTCACCTCCTCACCAACTCTCTGCAAAATATATATGAATAATTTCTTTGAACCTCAGCAGCTTGTGATACAGAGAAACACAAGTTCAAACCTTAGTCTTTCCTTAACGATGGAAATAGACTGTTCTAAAAATAAGTGCTGAATTTGATGATTTAGATTTTTAAAAAAAAGCACATCATAAATAGAAATGTGTTGTAACTTTTCCAATTGGAAATTAAAAATAATGGGCTCTTTTCCATTTCCTTATGGGGCTTTCATGAGCTGAATCAATATAATGAAATGTTCTAGTCAGCAAAATAAATCAAGAGCCTTTTACTGTTTTTATCACAAGAGATCCCCAGTGAGGTGAGGTGAGGGAGGAGAACACAAGAGAACACATGACATTATGCAACTATCCTACATCAGAGTGCGAGTCCAGCTGCTGCTCCTGAGCTAAGTGCTGGCTCTGCTTAGCCAAAGCTGGGAAAAATATGGAAATGTGAGATTGCCAAGAACAGGGCATACTGTCTCTAATCTGTCTCAATTATAAAGAAATTAATGGGGATCCAGTGATTTTCTGTGCTCCCACCATGACTTGGAGACCTGTTCATACATTCCTGGGGATGAGAGCCTGCATGACACTACTGTCCCAAAGTCAACTGAAAAGATTCCCACCTTACTTCTGTGACACCTGTACCAGTCTGAAATGCAGGACTGAGCCTGATGGCATGCTTCAGATGGGACCCACAGTGGAGTTCCTGGAGCAGGGTGGCTCTGCTGTGGAGGCTTCCCACTATTCACCATGGTCTGGGACTCAAGAGCTGCCTGTCTGCAAATGCTACTTAGAGCCCTGGGAACACATCAGCAGAATACCACTCTGGCCACTGGGTTTACATCATGTTGAGTTCTGCAGGAAATGTTTGTATTTGTTTCAGAGAGAAGTCCTGCTGTTTCAGATTAAGTGCCTTTGCCATCTGCTAAAAGGATAGTAAAATAGCACACAGTCAGCTGTTGAAGAACAGAGATAGAAACTCAGTGCAGAGCCATGTTCTTTCTAGCTCCATGGTAAAAATTCCCATTTCATAGGGTGTTCCATTATGCTTTTTTGGTGACATTTTCATCTCTCTAAAAGGCAAAGGAATTCTAGTGTCAAAAAATACAGCTTCCATAGCTGTCATAGTTTATCCCAACATCCCTCTGCTCTCTGCAGCCAGCACCACTTCCAGGGCAGGATCAGACGCCCTGGAGGAAAGATTGCCAGGGTGCCAGCCACAAGCAGGTCACTGCAAGCATATGGACACCCATGCTCTGAACCAAACCATTAAGGAGAAAAAGCTGTGAAGGCTGCTGACCTATTTCTTTCTATGAACAATTTTGTTTGGTTCTTTTAGGCTTGGCCAACTGGCAGGGACTGTGGGACAATAGAGCTTCAGACCTAGGCTGACTGGCAGTAGATGGGACTACCTGGAAACTTGCCACTCCTTATTGCTCCTTCAGAGCAGACCATTTCAAAGCTGGTGTAAGGAAGATATGTACATCAATCAAGAAAGTGCTATTACTCTTGCTAATAACAGTAGATGATATATAGAAGGCTGTCAATGAGCTTAGACTTTTGGATTCCCTAAGGCTAATGCTACCCAAGTAAATTAAACAACTTGAATGAAAATCCTCTGGCACTGAAACTTGATTGTCTGAACCATTAAATTGCTAGAAGGGTCCTTGGCACAGTTTTGACTAGTCCTACTAGTGCTCTCCCAATTCCTGGACATGTTACAGAAGTTAGGTCAGTCCAGAGATCATTCCCATTAGGCAGTCTGTGTATATATGGATTCAAGCTGTTCCAGGCCAGTTGGCCAGAAAACAGTCCTGGGCATGTTTGATTCACCCATATAGATGCATCCAAAGTGTTCTGAGGTTTTTAATACAGATACTCTGTGTCTTAGGCACCAGGCTTTGGACTCTGTGAGGACATTAGACCATATCCTCATCATGCTGCAAGGCTTGTCATACAAGGCTCACCAATACTAAGGTGTTTCAGAAGTCTCAAAATCATTTAAGATCTTAGGGAACTTCCCAGCATCAAGTCTGACCAAAGAACCACCTTACTGAGTAGCCTGTGCCCAACAGTGGCCAGAAGGGGATGTCTAGGGAGCAGTATAAAAACAGTACAAAAGCCCTCTTATATTTTCCAGAATATTAGCAATTTGCAGTTTAGGTGTTTGCTTGCTTAGGATCCTTCAGTCTTGAGAAATACTGAGTTGTCTGTTACAGTGATAAAATGACATTTTTGCTCATATTTATGGGCAGAAAAAGGAAGTACTGATATTCATCTAACTATCCTGGAAGAGCCAGGTTGAGTTCTGCTCCTCGGGCTTTCCTGGGAGCTCTTTCTGCATATTCTGAGCACTTTGGGAGTGACAGTGCATCATGCACTGGGAAGATAGACAGGTAGATGGAGGAGGGATGTTTAGCCTGCAGGCTACTAAAAAATATGTGCTCCCCCTGATAGTTACTGTGTGCTGTTTTGCTCACTAGTTGAAAGGATGAAGGGAAAGCTGGTCACCTCCTACTCCTTTTCCCACTTAACAGCTTGTTCAGCTGAATGTTGTACACAGAAATGAAGAAGGTGTCTAGGAAAGGGTGAGGAACATATTTTGCTCTTAATTTTGAATAGATAGGCACATGTGGTTAATGAGTAAGGTACTGGTCACTTTGTGATGAGGAGCCTTTCCAGTGCATCACAGGGGACCTACAAGACTGTATATGACATCTACTTTAGTCCATATTTGGTTTTTATGGCAGTAAACCTGGACATTTTAATTAATTCATCCAGTAGCATATCATGCATATAAATCCAAAGTCAATTAATGTTGTTTTAACTATTGACAGCAGGGAGAAATAGTGATCACTCTATGTCAATACAGTAAGTTAGAATCTTTTAAAAACCCAAAAATAAATGTTGCACAGATAAGTTTGTGCCTTCAAGACCACATGAAGCAATGCAGATGGGAAGCTAATGGATATTCTCTTCTCAGAGGACAGCAAACGGGGACATTTGGAGCATTCCAGGACTCCCCTTGTCCTTGCTGCCTTGCAGGAGTAGAGGGAGATGTGTACCCCAAAATAACGCAGTTTGACAGGCTGGACATTGCTACACCAAAGGGTGAAGGAGGCTTTTTGCCCTCCCCAAAAGCCACCAGGGTGGTCTGTTTGCCTCTCAGTCATCCTTATGAGCTCCCTCTAACCCTTCTCTGTCCTTTTCTCTCCCATTTACCATGCTTCAGAAAACATCATTGTATTCCTCCATCATTTCACCCTTCCCTTGGGATGTATGTGAGCGTTGTCTGAACACGTCCTCTCTTCTCTAGGTTCATTTTCCCTCTGATGCAAATCAGAGACAGTGAGGGCCCCAGTCCCTGGTTACTTCTTGTGTCAGCAGCTGCTCTAAAATCCAAGCAGTTTGCCCCTAAATTTTAACCTGGCCATGCAAATAGTGATAAAATTGTGATTTTTTTTTTTTTTTTTCATACATTTGAGAATGTTTCTACTCAGATTTCACTGGGCTTGGCAATGGCAAACTGTGACAGACATAGCAAAAGATCCCCCGTTTTGGTAGACCTTTTGAGCTGTCATAAGAAGGAAACACACATGGAAAGGAAACAGAGCAGCTGTTGCAATTTTCAAGGATGGGGAAAAATTGCCAGGTGTAATAGGGTTGTTAGGGACTTGGCTTGACTAGCTAAAGAGAAGCAGCAGAGACAGGCCAGTAATTGTATGTGTGTTTCTGCGAGCTGACCTTCCTTTGAAGGATGCTACAGTGCAGCACCTCCCCCCAAGGAGTAAAGAGTTCTGCAGAGAGAGGATGTGAGAAACTAAGAAAATTTGCTTTCTTGCTGCTGCTTGCCTGGTGCCTCCTCTTTGCTGTAGGGACAGGTGTCATCTGCATGCCAGATTATGGCACACTCTCTAATTTATGTTTTCACTTTTTAACATGCAGCATACAATAACCTGCATCCTACGTCAGCCCAAAGGGATGGAAACCTCTGTTCTGTAGGACTTGGCCCATTTAACTCGTTGCCTGGAGTCTGAGGGCGCTGATGAAATTGAGAGTCAGGAAAATGGTTCTAAACTTTTTATCTGCCACTACAATTCAAGTGGCTGTACTTCTAACCATCTGCCTTGTAACACATATGGTATTCCTAGCTGCCCACCGCTGCTTTTGCTAGTGCCACTGAGCAAAGGTGAGAGAATAATAGCTACTATGACAAGAATAGAGAGTAGGAAATGACAAGTTGCATATGCATTTGCACTGCATATTGCAGTGTGATTTGTCTTTTTATCTGAACATCTCCTATTTTTACTGTAAGGTCTAGCACAGAATTAAGCAAATAGATTATATCTCTGCTTCTACTTTTATTTCTGCCCTTCCTAAAAAAAAAAAAAATTTAAAAAAAAAAAAAAAAGCTTCTGTTCTGTATTTACCCAAAATTATTGTTTTTAGTACTGCACTTACATTCCCTGTGCCAACCAGTCCTCTTGGGGACCTCTTGGATCTCCAAGTCTCTGACAGATTCTGGTTTTATCAGACTGATAAGTTCTGGCTTTCAAAACAGTCTCCTGGCCTTCACTGTGCCCCACTGGGAGGTACATGGAGATGAGTTGTGAAACCCTTGGCTACAGCAACTACCTAACACAGACACAGATCTCCTGAGGTCTAGAAGTCTTGTCAGACTCTGGAAGATGTTTATAAACCATTCCAAAAGCCTGCACACCCTCACTTTCAAGTGTTGGTGTAACAATTTTTGCTGTGATTGATGGGGAAGAGCATCCTATTGCCTCTGGACTGCTGAGAAGAGAAGAAGGATGGTTCAGGGGTTCTGAAGCAGCACTTGCTTTTAACCATCCAGTTGGCTCCCTCCAGGATAAGTCTATGGCAGGGTGACACAGTGGAAGGGACCTCGGGAGCTGGTCAAGCAGTCGGAGAAGCAAGCAGATGTGCAGACAGTGAAGGAGATGTGAATACAGATGGGGATATGGATATGGATGGGTTGGGAATGCAGGCACACCTGTGGCGTTGAAGACAAGTCCATCTCCGTGGATTTCATAATGTGGATTAGAACATCAAATGATTTACAATTGTGACAAAGTTGCTTATGGGCACACAGCATTTCAGAAAGAAATAAGTTAACACAAAAGAAATGCTGATTGAAATGCTGGCCTTTTGATTTTCTCCCTCAGTTTTCTTATCTGTAAATAAGTTTAAAATTTAATTCAGGCATGCTATTTGGTTTAATTGGTTGATAGTTTTAGCTTAGAAAGTTAAATGCTATGTGCATTTTACTTAGTTTTGCTTACCATTAATTTAGATGCTACTTTAATGAGTGGCCCTAAGCTTTTCCTGTGAGCAGCATCTGAAGCCAGAGCTCTGCCAGTCTTTAAGCAGAGGGGCATTCCTCTGACTGTCCTTGTCAGAGCAGGGGAAAATCTCACAGCAATTTTCCACAATGGTCTCTTGGTGTGGGCCATGGACCAGAGCAGCACAGGGTGTTGCCTCAGTCACCAGCTGGGATTAGCCCCTCTACAGGTTCAGGGAAGAAGTCCAACGTAAAATGAGACTAATGAAAGTGGTAAAGCGGAGAAAGTTTCTTCCTCCTATCCCTGGTGTCAGTTAGCATAGGGACTTAGCGTAATATTATTATAACATTTTTTACAGTAGGAATTATAATTGAAATTTGTTATGTATGAGGATAACTAAAACTCGATCATTTCACACTCTTCAGTCCATGCCTGAGGACATTTTGGGGTAAATAGATTGCTTAGAAACAGCCAGTGACTACAGCTAAAATTACATTTTACCAACTGAGCTGAATGGCTTTTTAATTGCAACACTGATGTCCGCATGCTGTCACCACCATCTAATACTAAGATGGTATTGATTTGATTTTTAGCTTTGATGTACCAGGGGAGAAAATGCAGAGTAGGATTTTTTCTGAAATCTTTTTTCCAAACTCGTCAAGAGGCCCAGCTGTAAAATGATGGGTTATATTTTGGCTGTCTCCTTTTATGTTTGCTTGTACCTTGACCATTGTTACTGTCCACCTTGAATTTGTTTAGTTGTATACAAACACTTTGAAATTAAAATCTATAATTTCATGGTACTGGTGAGCTTGGTAACAATTAAATTTGTGCTATACATACAACTGTTATATGAAACAACTGAAAAAGCTACCAAGCAGACATATCAGCCACAGGAATCTACACGACCACAATCTCCTGTGATAATGCAATCCTAGCACATCAATTTCCTTAAATAGCAATTACAAATGCTTTGGAACCAAGATGTCAAGGATCTTCTATTTTATGAGAAAGTACTTATTTTTAAGGATATATTCTGTATCTTTACTAAACACTAAGTGCTACTTAGAGCAAGGGAGTCTTTTCCTTTGTGAATGCAGACCTTTCCTTCTCTAAGTAAAAATTTCAAAATCTTGCCTGGGACAAACCTTTAGTTTGCAAAAGGATTGCTACCTTATCCGTGAGCTGTGAGGAAGCCACAGCCACAAGGCATCACTTCCTGGGCTGCTCTGCTCCATGGGGAAGAGAAAACTAGCTCCTGCCCTGCAGACTCCTCCACTCCTGACTTTCTTAGGCTCAGATGAAGAGCTAAAAGAGGCTATTTCATATCTGTATGTGAACATCAAGTAATATTGGTCCAATGCATAGGTTGGTGATTCAGAACTAGGAAGAGTGGAGTTGGTCCAAAGTCAATTTAATTTGACGGGTCTCTAACTACCAACTGCTGTGGGTTTGGAGGTAAATTTGCACAAACGCTGTGGAAAAGGTAATCCATTTACCATGCAGGTGGGACACTGGTCTGTACAGGTATTCCTTGTTGTCGTGGTTTAACCCCAGCCTATCGGTAGAGCTGGGAATACAGCTGACATCATTAATATCTGAGCTAACAATAACAAAGGAAACAAAAGTACATTAACTGCACCCACTGCATGGCCATAAAGGCAAAGGTCTGTCTGAGATTAACAAACAGCTTTTCAGTCGAGTTGGGACTATAACTCACTTCAGGGGCTCTGATCTTTGATGAGTTTATGAATGAAAACAAAACTCAAGTGAATGAATTACGGACATGATTCACTCGGTTGTCTCATACACTTTTATGACCTTTTAGTGTTTTCAGTTGCCAGGAGGATGGGATGCTGGGATGGCCTCCAGGAACCCTTTGCTTGAGCTCTGGCTCGGTTAAAGACTTGCAGTGTGTCCTTGGAAAAACCTCTTCAATATACCTCACATCTCTGCTCTCCATCTGTAAAACAGGAATGATAATTTTGTGTCATTTGTATGTAGGTCACCTGAATGTCAAATTCAGTAATGAAAACTTCTAAGTTGTAGCCTACTGTGCTATATTTCCCCTGTCTTCAGTAGAAATACTCTTATTTACTCCAGCTAATATAAATCCTTGTATATATACCATTTCCAACCTAAACTACTCTGTCAAATAATCAAGCAAATAGCAAACAGAGCCAAAAGAATAGGGAGAAATGAGAACATCCAAAGGGGAGATGCAGATGTGGTAACTGACTCTGATGCTTCTACCCCACTTCATGAAGAAGTCTTGGCAGTGTCAAGAAAACAAAAGGGAAGAAATAATTTTGACTTTATGATGTTTTTCAGGGTTCATAATTCCAGCCTTTTTACCGCAACCCACAAGGTCAAAGAACTACATGAGAAAAGTGCTGGTTTTCATGAAACCATGTGACTGCTGGATCTGGACCTTTCCAGATCAAACCAGTTGCTGCAACATGTGCAACAATAGCATGAGGTGTTTGACGTGCTGCTAAAGAAAAATATTGCATGAAAAACAGAGTACAGCTTGGGTTGTTTTGCTTTTTGCTGGGGCTGAATTCAAGAATAAGGGTGTGGTCGACCCATTCCCTGGAAGCTTTCCTATCCTGCTGCTCTTTCAAGTAGAATTTTGCCCCAGGCTGTCTGATCTTGTAAGCCCAGCTCTGCCTGAGATAGCTGATTTTGTAATGGATATTATTTAGAATTTTACCCTGTAGAAATTACAGTAAATTCCATTACCCCTGTTAGGACCATTACCAGTGCTTTGTACGTATTATTTCAAAATGTGTATGCATATCACTTACCATACATTGAAACAATCTCTTAGCAACATGTTTTGAGTACTCTACCATCTATTGGAGTGTGGACAAAATGAAGGGAAGACATGGGCTTTATGCAAATAGGCAGCTTCTGAAGGGTTAATGAACAATGAGGAATTTGTGTATAGCTCATTAATTGTTATATTGCATCCCTTTATCTAAATTGTTAGTGGCCTGCTTAGTCAATTGAAACATATTACTTTGATATTAAAGCTGCAATCAAAATCTTTATTCTTGTGCATGTTCTACTTGAGAATACTAATCCTTCAGAATAGGGCAGTTGGAATTATCTTGAAAAGTATTACAATTCAATAAACCATATGCTCAAAAACAGAGACATCAGGTTCAGCCAAATATCCTAGGAACGGATGCAGTTATTTTGACTTTCCCATACAAACAGACCAATTTGAAATACTGTATGAAAAAGCGCATCAGGGTTTGGATTTAAATTCTGGCCTCATGTTCAAGGAAAATGAGGATGATAATTCCATGCCAGCCCATCACACAAAATTAGCTTTGCTGTGGTAGCACAACAGAGCCCTGCACAGGAGGGTGGATATTGTGGATTGTGTGCTACATGGAGGTTTTTATATTTGTTACATAAGCCCAGCGTATTCCAGCTACTTTATGATGCTCTGTGAGGCATATCTGCTCTAGATTTTCTCTCTAGATCAAGAAGTGAGAGAAGAACTTTAAAACCTCTCTAGATATTACCGAGGCTTAGTTGTCTTGACAAAATGCTGTTTTCACCTCAGTGTAGATAGCAGTGTGAACACATTCCCAAATTGGGCATCTACATTACGCCCTAGAAAAAGAAGGATGAGCATGGCCCTTAGTGCCCAGGTTGCCTAGGGATGTTGCAGAGCCACATTGCATTTGACCTCTGTCAGACCAGCCCAAAGGTGATCCCTGTTGCAAGTTTGAGTGGAAGACAAAAGCAATAGATGGAGCAGACCAAAAAGAAGGGAAATAAGGGGTAACACCGATCAATAGAATTGGTGTTGAGTCACCTATATTTTCAATCATCACCAGGAGCAGAGTTTTAAAAGAGAAGGGCAGTGGAATAGCCTTGAAGAAGTTTGTGGGAAAGAGGGTGCACAGGCACCTCTGCAGCCTTCATTTAAATAAGCCTAAATCCTGAGTGGCTTCATTCACCATGCTGGAGTTGGTTAGGAATTGCAGAAGTGTATTAAGACATGTGGGTTGGGCAACAGAGTGATAAAGTTTTTGTCTTGGGCACAGGGAAGTGTGAAGAAGCTCAGTGCCCATACACTCAAGTGTGCATTCCTTCGGTGTGTAGGGGATTGAGGTGCACTGCTTAGAGCATTTCCATTACATTTCATGTGACATGGTTTCCTGAAAGAGACAGCAAGACACAGAGCTCTCTTCATTTATTTACCCTGCTAATTTAGAATGTACTGTGATCAGCATATGTCTGTGTATAGGTGGGTGTGGGTGTGGGGGTGTGTGTGTGGATGTGTGTGCACATCCAGGTGGGAAATTATATATTACTGGGAGCAATACTTTTGTAAATAGGGAAAATTACAGACCAATGCAGTAGAAGAATGAACACCCATATTAATATTCTGGTTGTTTCCAAGACAAAAGGATAAGAGCGGGAAGTGAAGTAGGAGTGTTCGGTCAGAAATATCTTTCTGTTTTCCAAGCTGTTCACAGAAACTTATGTTTCCATAGACATTCGTATGGTTTGCATTTCAGATCGTTAGTGTCATGACAGCTGTTATTAAGAAATATTATGTAGTGGGTAAAAAAACATTTCACATATTTTGCTGATAAAGTTAATTTGTTCAAGGACATCAATTAACAATCAGGTTTTCTAAAATGCACTTTTTAGTGTTAAATTTGATGATATCAACTCAAATAAATCAAACTTGACTGCAACCTAAGGAAAACAAATGCTTGAGCATTGTTTTAAAACACATGGTAAATAGAAAGCTCAATAATAAGGAGATGGTGTCAAGAATGCCAGGATATCATCTTCTTACTATGATTCAGCTTAAGGTCGGTGACATTGATGTAACTTTGACTTCAAGAGAGGAAATATTTCATAGTAAACAGAGCAAGAATGAATCCCCTTGGAATAGTAAAGGTACAAATTGCTTTAGTTTTCATTTCTGTACTGCTAAATTTGTATTTCATGTGTGGGATTGTAATTGATGACTTCTTACTTGTCTGGATGAAAAAGTTTGAAAAAAATGCCTTCTGATTGTCAAGGTTGTTTGTGTTAGTGGCTAAAATAGCAGTCATCATGCTGAAATCTTTGTAAACAACATGCAAGCAATTCTTTTCTTCTTAAGCAAAACAGAAAAGGAGAAAAGAAGTTTCCAAGCCTAAATATCCTTGTATCATCTGGCTGACATCTGGGAGTATAATGTACAAATTTTCCCAGAAATATGATTTGTATCAGCTAAGCAAACTCCAGTGTACCAGTTAAAGCATTAGATCTTCAGTTAAAGCTTTGAGGGATTTGAGGAGATTTTAACACCAGGTATCCTAATTCCCTTTCTGCGAAGGTTCACAGTCAAAAATAAAGAGGCTTCTTCCATAGTATTTGTCGGTAAATACTGTAAAATCTCTAATTATTATTTTCATATGCCAATTTCTCAACTCTTCCAAAGACTCCCAGTTGCCTCTTATTATCTGATAGTCCCACATCTAAATTTCCCCTGATCCCTTACAGACAAGATTATGTTCCAGTTAACAGTGTAATTCATTAACATTCTCTGTGTTGTAGAGGAAGTGAAGCAAAGCAAAGCTCTCTCCAGTTAACATTATTTTCACATCTTTTCAGGAAGAGGTGGAGCTGTTTCTTTATTTGTCTTTGCTGAGCTTTTATCTTCGTCATTGTTCTCTCATGAGAATTCCAGTGAATTGGAGAAAGAAAATACAGTTTTCTTTCCCTATGTGGCATATGAGCATGATCTACCTTCAACATTATTTGGGACATGTTTTGGTTTTGGAATTATAACAGAGTGAGTGACTGAGACTGAGGATGCTTGGATTTTATCCTGCCCTTATCTTGGAACCGCCTCGAGGACGTGACTTTTATTTGAGGAGGGAAAGCCATCAAGTCTATCTAAGACATGGCAATTGTCAGAGCCTGATGAGTTAATGAAAGGGAAAACACAACACTGAAGTCAGTGGCAAAGGACTCAGACAGTGACCCAGAGACCCATTCCAGTTCTGTCTTATTTTGTTTATTAACTCTGATTAGGGTTAAACCAGAAATGGAGTTTGTGTTATCTTATTCAAGAGCAATGAAATCAGCTCAGATTTGCTTATGGAAGAGTAGAATCCATCATCATCAGTAGAATGAAGAACCTATGTTTCATTTCAGGAGTGAAAATTTTTTTTTCATTTCATTTAAGGAAATAATGTCAAGTAATTCCTCAAGGGTCAGTTTCCAGAGCCCGTAATAAAACGCTTGTAGTACTTTAAGGGAGAATTATATGTAATTGGGAAATATTATGTGTAATTGGGAAACATTTGGAAGAGAAAGGAATCTGGGAAGGATCAGTAGCGCATCTCTTTTTACTCTGAACTGAACCAAATTTGCAGTTTTCTATATTCACCTTTTGTTTTCCCTGCAATGTGGGATGTATACAGAGGCTGTCATATAGATGCTTTTCTCAGCTGGCTACACTGTTCATTCTAAGACAAGGTAGCTGGGTGTTTGTAAGTATGAAAGGAAGGATGACAGGGAATTATAGGCATCCTGATCCTTAGGGTGATTTTTGGGTAAATCCACCATATCCCATAGATCCCTTCCCTTCTGCAGATCTCTAGTGTGTCTCATTTTTTGTTCAAAAGGACATCTTGTTCCTGATCCAAGAAAGCATGTGTAAGAGACTAATCATATGTTTTAAATAGAGGACAAATGACATGTTTACAGAAAATACGTATTTGAGACTTTTGACCAACTGTTTATGTTCACTGGTTAGTATTAATACAACTTAGATAGACTGCAACTGCTCCGTTGTAAAAATACATGTTTATGTTTTGTTTGTGTGTAAGCTGTAATTGTTATGGAGCCTATTCCCTGGAAGAAACATGCAAATAAATCATTATGTGCTTTTTCTGTGCTCCATTATACACTTCATTCAGTTCATTGCCTTCCCAAGACCCGAGAGTTCATTTTGTTGACTGCGTTTTCCTAAGGCCTAATGGTATCACACACACCACGATACAGAAGGTACTGCATGACACACACGTGTTCCTGCATCACTGCTCAAACTGCAGTGGATCCAGACCATTTTCTCTGGTTAGTGTTTAACTGAAAGTATTTGTACCCCTAATCCACAAGCCTGCAGCAGACAGCCTGCTGCCAATAGTGGGTATTTGAACTCGAATAAGCTGTAAGTTGGAACTTAGGTTACAGCATCAGAGAAAACTGGAAGACCATTTCTCCTATTGACAATGGGTAGTTCATGATCTTGTGGACAGAGCACAGTAGAATTTCTCCATGCTTTTCCGTGCAGCTTTATTTTTTATTACTAGGATGTGATAAAATAGTGGCAAAGGCTGTTCCATTGTTGATTTCCAGGGTGCCATCCTTTCTTGTACTCAAGCAATCAAATACCCTTATGCTCACAGGGCACACACCTCAGAAATTGTAAGGAAAAGATGCAGAGGTAGGTCTTTCATCCACCCCCCATCTTGTCCTTTGCACATCATGAAAGGACTACTTGCTGTAATTAGAAAAGGTCCAAACTTACTAAATTGTAGCCTTTGCAAAACTTGCATGTCAACTGCTACTTTTGAGCAACCAGCAGATCTGGCTCAAATTATTTGCATCTGCTGGGGTTTGTATTACCATCCTTTTCTCTTTTAAGGGAAAAAAAAAGTGTCTTTCCCCCTACACATACACACAGTCTTCTAGTGGTATTGTAAATTACACTCTTCTGGACTCTGGGTTGCTGTAATGTTGTTTCAGCTGATAAGTGTTAACAAGAAGCCAATACAATGGAGTATGAAGCCAGTGTGAGAGCTCCATCAGAGCAGATCTTTACAGAGAACAACAAACACTGTAAGATGATATGTGTGATCTTTTCCACCAGGAGTAAAGAGGCAATAGATTGAATGCACCAAAAGCTTTTTCAAACTCCTCTGCTGCTATCCAAGTTTTACCTCTTTGTCTACTTGTATAGTCAAACGAAACTCCGTTTTCACGTCTTTCTCTTCTTTTTTCTTTCTTTTTGTACACTTTACTTGCCATTCTAATTAGTTTTTTATTACTACTTTAAGAGGCAAATAGTGATGCCTGCTCTATAGACGGTGAGAGCTTTTCTGCAGGCAGCTATGCATGGGTTTGCTTACACTGTTAGGCAGGAAGGGCTGGAGTGAAGATGGCTGTTTGCCTGGGCTGTGGAAGAGTGAGCATGAGCCCCTTTCCAGACTGGGTCTGCATCAATAACCCTTCTGGAGGAAAGAGCACTGCCTTTTCTCATCCACAGAAGGGTCAGAATTATGTTCTCTGAAGAAGGGTAGTTAGGGAATAAATGTATGGATGATTATAAGATTTTAAAGAGAATTAAACCTTTGTGTGTTCCTGTAAAGTTTCTATGCCCTTACACTCAGCATGAGCAGTGTTCCCATCATTTCCCAATTCCATGTACTGGGCACAGTCTAGGACAGTTCAGAGCAGCTGAAAACAGGCTCTAAAAGAGCCCAGGTCCCCCATCGTCTTGCAGAACCTGTGTAAGGACTAAGATCTAGTGGTTAGAGATGAAACAGGAGACTTCAGTGACCCTGGTGATGGCATTTTCTTCCTCTTCCTCATCTGGCACTGATTCCTTTTGCAAAACACTTACAAGTCTGAGAAGTGTTACACAGGAATTAAGTACTATTTATTAGGCAAAGTGCTGAAGGAAAATGTGGGTTCTTGGTATTGCTTTCTTGACATAGCTGAAAGGGACCCTCGTGCCAGGGAGCTCTGGTCCTCGTATAACCTTTTGGATGTGAACACGCACACCATGCTGTTCATGTGCTGGTCTCAAAGCCTTCTATCTCCCAGGAAGTGTTCATGAGGTACAGGGAGAGGAACAGTCTGCCTAGGATCACCCCATTTCCAATGTAAAGCCCTTGATCCCTGTGGTGTGCAAAGGTTGTGATTGCTCATCAGTGAGGGCCCTTCTGAGGCATCTGGGCTTTCTGTGGAATGCCAGGGAACAGCCCTGCATCTGGAGAGACCCTGCAAACCTCCCCTTGCCTCCTGCTCAAGGCAGAGCCAAGCCTGGCAGCTCTAAGCTGCCAATTGCAGATTTGTGTGCATTTAGGGGTGGCCTATTTGTTCAGCTTTAGCATTATGCCCGTGGAAAATGCTGGCCAATAAAGCATAAATGCCTTTGTCCCACTAACATCAGCACTTCTAGTTTTCTAAAGGACTCCTGAGACCACTGAAAAAATGCAATTAGCACAAATGTGGTATGGTAGAGCAGGGACAAAAGAGAATAAGACAGGTTTATTCTGCAGAAGAAAATGTACATGTAGTTTAATCCTACAGCCCATTAGGGTGACCATCTCCACACCGTGGGCAGGTGCAGGGGACTAGAGAGTTTGAGCAGGGAAGAATTGCGATCCCCCAGTCAAGTAATTGAGATTACTTGCTCCAAATATGAAAGCAGAAAAATACAGTATATGAAAATACAGTTACCAGAGCAAATAGAAGCTGCTTTTGCCAATAGTTAAATATTGTTTCACAGCTATTGGCCAAGCCATTTAAAACACATTAGGAAAAAAAAAGGAAAAAAAAAACAGACAGATTGTCTTCATGTTTCAGGAGAAAGCAAAACAGTCTGGAGGTGGCAGTGGCCTACACAGAGGAATGTTGTCCTGAGTCTCAATAAGCTCCATCTGGTCTCAGACTCAGACTCAGACTTCATTTTGTTTGATTTGGGGCACTTAAAATTATATTTGATTTCCTAATTGCCAGCACACTCCTGCTGGGCTGTTCAGTAGAAGTGAGATGTCCTTGTAAGATGACATCTTCTTCTTCCCTTGCATGTAGAGCAGGCAGCTTTTCTCATTCCTTCTTGATGTTCACAGCTAAAACTGCTAATGGTGCAATGTGCTCTGCCTTTGCTGCTTCTCCACTCCCTAATGATGGAGCACATGGCAAACACAGCCATGCTTAAACATTCCTTCTTAAGTCTCTCATAGATAAGTGTAAAAGTGAAGATACCAATTCACAAAAGGCTTTCCACAGTTACCAGCACATAGCTCTGATTCCATGCACATTTACCCTGAGGAGTTCAGCTTCCTATTTTGGACACTCTGGCAAAGACATTCAGACTACTCTTAGAGGAGCAATGGAACTGCTACCCTGTTGTGAATACCTATACTGCCACCCTTGAGTTTTTAAAGCCCATTGGAGGCTTTTACACAGTCACCTCTCTCCAGGGTGTTTTGCTGAGCCCCTGCAAGCCTGCCTGTCTGCCGCTTCTTCTGCCTCCACACACAACTGCTGGAACAAGGGGACTTATTCTGACTACAGCAGGCTTATACCCATTTACTATGCTCCAGGTGTTACTCCTTACTGATACTATGAGGAAGAGTCACTATCTCACCTCGTTTTAGCTTTTTCAAGATTTGGCTTCTGACCTCTTTCTGCAAAAAGTGGAGGCAGACAGACATCTCTAGGTGGAGGTTCAGTCCATCGTCAGAGGTGAATCCCGCTGTACCTGATTCACTCCTGGTGGAAGCAGAGGGTTACAAATTGAGCAGCCTGCTGCCCCCCTTCCTTTGCATTCAGAAGTTGTGACTGGTGGAAGGAAGTTGCCCCAGGTCTTCGGCTCCATCAGCAGAGTCTCAGCAGAGAAGCACTCAGCATGGAGGAGGGCCTACCTTCCCACCTACTTCCCATTCACCAAAGCACATTGCTTCCCAACCCACAGGGTACGTCTGTGCCTGAATGACAAAACTGTCTTCTTCAAGCCTGTGTGGGCAAGAGGTATATGCATCAGTAAACAAAATGTTTAGAAACACTTTGCAATCAGTCTATTTTTAATCTTTCCCTTCTCCCTCTCATTCTGTCCTGCCCCCTTCCTCATTTTGGTTCATTTCACCAAATAAATATTAAATGTTTTACTTTCACATGCTCTGATAGTTTTCTTCAACTCTCAAATCCTTTTCTTCATTGAAGAATATTTTAATATATTATAAAGTGTATTTTTAAAAAGTGGGCGTTTTCACCAAACAAATCGTCAGTCACAACAAAATGAAATGCATCTTGTCTAACATTATAACCCTAATGCCAGGTGAGTTGGAGCAGTTTTGCAGGTCTTTCATCACCCCATCATGTCTCCTGCAGCAAGATGGGCCAGAGAACAGACCACTCCTGTAACCACTGCTTGTGTCAGCTCCACTCAGAGCCAGAGGCAGTCCATGCCACCGCAAGGTGCTCTGCAGGCTGCAGCCCTGTGGCACAGTCCTGCAGGGCACTCACAGTCCATAGGCATACAGTCCCCCATGGAGGGGAGGTAGTCTGTAGAAGCTCCACTACAGTCAGGGAAGCATTCACAACTGTTGGACTCATTGCACCATTTTCTGCAGCATGGTACAAATTGAGAGAGGAGTGGGATGCAGAGAGATGAACTTTCACTTCTTTGCGACGTAAAGATGTGGAATATCTTTGATGCCTTTTCTCCAACCATCCAAACTCTCTCACTGGTAAGAATTTCAAAATTAAGGAACATTTCCTCTTCCTACTTCTCCATAGAGGGATAAAAAAACAACTTTGATCCAAAAGATGCTTATAGGAAGAGGACAAAGACCATAGGCCATTTCCAGTGCTGCTGCCCCGCAATAATGACCTTAGTCCCAAGCCTGGAAGGGGAGTTAGATGCAAGGAATTTGTCTGCACTTCTGGATCCCTTTAAATCCAATTGGATGTCATTTGCCAAGGCTGATTGCACCAAAGGGGGCATGTGAGTTTGACAATGCTCTTTTGTCCCCAGGCTTTAAGATTCGGTCCTCTAATTAATACATCCTTTTAACCTCAGTGTATAGGCCCACCTTTACAAATAGCTTGGCAAGTGTGTGAGCCAAAGAAGATGCTGACCTTATCAGCTAGGACGTGAGTTTGCAATCTGTCGGCTATATTGAAATAATTTCCATGCAGAAACCTCCTAGATAATTTGCTGGACTTTCATGAGAGATATCCAGTATTGGGGAGGAAACACTTGGCTGGGACAGCATGTCTGTAGTCTCTGGGAAAAAAAGACATGCTGCAGTTTTGCACTCCAGCTTCCAAGAGCTTGCCCCTGTGCCTCTGCCTTTCCTAAGACAGTTGCCCTCATACGCCCTGCTGCTGTGACTTCCACTTTATTTCAGTCCAAGGTTTTTGTGATGGCTTCACTTTGTAATTAGAAGTGCTGCAAAGCATAGCTCAGAGCATGATAAAGGATGGAGAGGATGAAACAGCAAGCTGCAGAAGGATGCTGACTTTCACTACCTGCTTTCCTGGAGATGCAGCTGCTGGCACCACAAGGCTTCCTGCAGCTGCTGAGGTCGCCATGCAGTGGGGCACTGAGTAGGGCAGCACTTTTTGGTACTTCGGGCAGCCAGCTTTGGGCAATTGTCCTTTTCCCACATGCAAACAGCAGGTAGCTGCCCCCACACCAAGCTCTGGATGAGCATTGATCAGCAGGTGTGGGACTGGCTAACAGCCATCAGCAGAGCTGGGGCTCTGTGAGCACAAGGCCAGTGTCTCCTTCACCTGAGCAATGGGGCTCAGGCTGGCCATAGACCAGTGAGCTCATAGGAGAGAAAAGCCACTTGCAGGGTTGGATCCTTGTCCCGCTGCAAAGACAGGAGCAGGAACAAGGAGCTAAATGATCTCTTTCCAGCACACACTGGAGGGAAGAGCTGTGGGTGGGGAAAGGTAGCACTGGTCAAAAGTCTTTACACAGGCCCATGGTGCAGGAAGGGGAATGCAGGTGGAGAAGGATAAGGATGTCCTGGTCCTGGACCAGCAGGCATACTTCTGGCTAGGGAGAGCAGTGTTGCATAGCTATGACATATGGGATAAATGCTTTTGATCTGCTTAAGTTTTCTCTCGAGATTCGTGTCTCAAGTGCTGAAGACTTAATGCCTTCCCTTATTTGTCCTGCCCATGCCAGCCATACTTTTTTTCATCAGGAAATGTTTTTATGGCCCCACTCTACTGAAAAGACCTGTCCCAAGCAACAAAGAAAAGAAGACAATCAAGGGAATCTCCTGGACCAATTGAAAAAAAATTGCCCAAGATTAACCCTTAGAAGAATCTGAGATGAAATAAAGAAACAACAATTGTAACATTTCAAAAGGAAAGAAAATGCTCTGAGAAGTAAGAATATTCTTTCTACCTCCTTCTGACACATGCAGCTTGTCAACTAGGCTGGCAGTCTGGGCAGGCAGAGGGGGTAACTCACTGAAAATGGAACCTGTGTTTTGATTGAGGAGCGACTGTGCACAACTAAGAATCCTTAGCATTTTCGGCCATGAACATTATTCAACTCTTATGTGGATAAAAAGGGGCATTTCCCAAGGCCAATATTGGATTTTTGCAAAAGCTGCATTCCTGCTGAAACCACACTTACTCTGAAGCCTATGTGATCTCACTTTTTTTACTTGGCTATAAGGAATTCAATGGCTTGCACAAGGTGTAACATCTGTCACACATCCACATAAGCATTGTTTATTTTTATGAAACATGAGCTATGCTTACAGCTACTTGCTCTCACTTTGCATCCCCCAAATGAGAAGCTGAAAGTAGAATCACGACACTTAATTTCCAGTGGTTTGTAGAGGCATAATTTACAAAGTGGGCTTTCTGTAGCACACTGATAATCCATAATTACACATATATGCAGAACTAGTGTCAACAAACTGAAATCAAAGTCTGCTTTGAAAAAAAAATCCATGTTATTACACAGAATAAATCACATAGAGGAGATGTGCAGCTGTATTCAGATGCTGTCTAGAAGATGGAGAAGAAAGGTGTGATTGAGCAAGACTTCAGTTTTGATCCAGAGCTGCTGCTGACTCCCTCTTCACCTCCAGCAACTTTGCTGGCTGGGTTTCTCCAACTGTGAAAGGCAGAGGGGATAATGTTTATGTAGAGGTGTGCTGTGAGAGCTATTGGCTGCATCTGTGCGAATGCTAATTTATTACTGGTGAAGTATAGCCCAATGAAAGTATTACAGCATGCAGCCTTCAAAATGTATCTGCTGGTTGGCACTGCAGATTTTTATCTGAGAGGGCTACATAACCTAGGAACAGTCTGGAGGTGACGACCACAGGGATAAATTCACAATCTGGGCAAGTACAACCGGGGAAGAAACACGCAGGGGATGTGGGTCTGGAAAACAAGCATAGTGTATTTTGCTCTGAATTTTTAGCTTTCTTTTTACCCTGTACTTTATCTGTTTTTCTAGTAAGTGATAGTCTATTGATCCAAATTCACCTCTGATTAAGTCCAACACCCTGAGAGACATACTCACCCACACATACACCCAGCAGCTCACAGCAAAGGAGCTTCTGAAAAGAGTACATATTCTGTACTGTACATGTGAGTAGAAAGATAAAAAGTGCAATGTAAAGTATTGTTGTTTATAACTGGGAGAATTTGGCCTTTAACTAGATGCCATGTTGTGTTGACATCTGTCTTCCAATGTGATTATTTTTTGTCCCTTTTGAGCAAAACGCAGTGAATATGATGGGGTGCGTCAAGCCTTTCCACCTTAATTCGAGGAAGCAGCCTACACACAACACTTCAGTCTCATGAACGTCCAGATGGCATATTTCTGGGGGAAGGGGTGAGTAAAAGCACACGTGTGTGTGCGTGTCTGTGTGTGTCTGTGTGTGTGTGGACACCTACACGCATTTGGCTATGAAGCCACCAATCAGTATGTTCACAGCATAGAGGTAAAAAAGAATGTGTTTATTCTGTAACCCATAAAAGCATCTCATCATAACTACATCTTCTGTGAGCCCTTTCCCCCTCCTTCAGGCAGATTATAGCATTTGCCTGATGCCTTGAGAAGCTGAAACAGAGGCTAGACGGAGTTAAGAGGAATAAAGTGGATATTTATTGAAATGCCTTCAAAGGCTGCACCCTGGCACTACCAGAGCCGCAGTCATGGCTCCGCCCGGATGGCTCCAAGATGGAAGCAAAAGAGGGCTTGGTCACGAGATCTCACATTTTTATAAGTTTTAGTCCATTTGCATATAGGAGTCAACTGTCCAATTAATAGCTTCAAATTATTAAGTTTCATCCTCCTTGCTTGCTTGCCTGTCCTCCTCATTTCACGTTGTTTATGCTTTGGGCTTGAAGTTTGAAGAGATTGTCCTTGAGTCTCCAGCTAGAATAGGATTGTTTTGTCTTCATCCCCCTGTGAAAAGATCCTAGTACCACTTAATATAAAGGTAAAAGCGGCACACCAAAGCAGAACAGAAAATCTTAAAACTTAGGGTATCAGCCACAACTCCAGACCAGGGGTGAGTCAAATATGGAGTTTTACAGGATCTCACATCTCTCCAGTATCCATCTGACACACATCGTTCCCTCTTTGCTCCTCTTCCTCTTACACTTCAGGCAAGAGAAGGACTCATTCTTCAATAAACTAAGAGCAAATGCCCCCTTCCTCATTTCCAGTACTTGCTTGCCTTAAACAGTAAATAACTAAAGTTCAGACCATTGCCCACAAGTCACTGTGATGAGCTGATCGGTGAATAAGCTCATACCGCACACTGGGTAGGCCCTATAAATCCCACCTGGACCTCTTTCCCTTGCATGGGCACGTAATCCACCCACCTCTGTAGCCTGGGGTACTCAATTTGTCAGTACAGCTTCACTTTACTGAGGCTGAAATGCCAGGTCAAACAAGAGGAGCAGGCATTTCTCTGCGTTGCATCCTGCAGAGTGAAAATATTCATGCTCTCAAGTGTGGGAAGATTCTTTTCCAAGCGAGCAGAAAAACTAAAGTTGTACCTCCAGAGTGCTTAGGGGACACGCAGGCCTGGAAGTAGCAGCACACGAGAGGAGAACCCCACAGAAAAGTGACAAGATTAAAGGATCTTCTCTCCCCCACCCCCTTCTCCCATCCCTCCCCCGAACGGGTAGCAAAATCAAAGTTAAAAATGTATCTATGGAAGGGACTGATGAAAGATTAATAATTAATTTTAGAGCAGCGATACAGCATTTTTTGAAATGTAAATTTGATGCGCAAAAGTGGCATATTATGATAAGCAGGAGCAACAAGGGAGAGTGAGTACAGGAGGGCCTGTTGCTCAGAGACAGGCTAGTGAGGAGCACTTACAGCCGCCTTTATTTTTTCTCTTCCCTTCCCTCTCTGTCTTTATGCAAACTTATTATCTGAACTTAGGAGGTTTTGAAGAAGTTTAAGGGCTGCATATCTGAGGCACAGTCCTCAGAGCGCATCTCAGCTGTGGTTTTGCCTTGAAAGCTAAATCTCTAGTTGTGCATTGCCATCCAGTGTCTTCCCATACTTCTCTTCTCCTGACCGCTCCCGTCACTGTGGTGCTAACTGTTCCATTTCATTACTAAGACTTTCCCTTCTGCTTCTAATATTTGGATTTAATTTTCTGCCCCTTCCCCTTCCCACCCCATGCCCGCTTCTCTCACAACTCCCCTCCTCCTTAGCTCAGGCTCTTTTGAACCATCTCCTTTTGTGCTTTTTCCCGTGCATGGTGCAGGCTCTTTTACTCCCCCTTTTCTTTCCCCAGCCCTGTTTACATGAGGGCTTTGAGAGCAGCTTCACCGTGCGCTCTCATGAGAGTTGTGCAAATTGCACCAGTGCTTTCGTTGGAAGAGACACTCATCTCTGGAGCCCCATGCTGTGCAAGAGTGCATCAAGACCAAGTAAGCCCCTTGATGCTGCCTCACGCTGTGATCCTCCTTTGCACAGTGTCATGTGTCAGGACGGTTTTCCCACAATGCATTCTTTAGTTCGGTGGCAGGGAAAAAAAAAAAAAAAAAAGAACAAATAATCTGCTGCCGTCACAGGCAAACACATTACCTGCAGGGCAGAGAGAGGAGCCAGTCTTCTTTCACTGAGTCAAATTCACTCCCTCAAGTTGCCTTTGGATGTGTTTTTATTAATTATTGCCCAGGCGGTCCAGACTCTGACCCTTCCAACTTTTTGCCCGTCGCATGTTGATTGTTTTTGCAAACAGCAGAATTTTGAAAGTTGTTGAGGGGAAAAAAAAATTTTTTTGTACTTTCATTCCCTTACTTGGATTCAAATGATGGTTTTATTAATGCATATCGACAGACCTAAGTTTCACCAGTACAAGTAATGCCATATAAATCATTCATATCCCTGCCCTGTCATTTACGGGAATATAGCATAAACTCCATATCCTTATCTTAATTAAGCTGATAACGCGCAACAGATACCGCTCCGAAGTGCAACTGCAAAGAGCCCTGAACGCTGCAGGCTCTCGCAAGCACGTGTTTGTGCAGGGTTTCACCGCCCAGCCAGACGTCACCTGCTGCAGCAGCTGGGCAGGCTCTGCAGCCCGCTGGAGAGCAGGAATCGAGCCCTGCATCGCTCTGTGGTTTGCTGGCAAGGTTTCGACACTGCCACGAGATTTGATGTTTCTCCTGCAGGGAGCCCACACAGCTCCACAGCTGAGCCTCGGGTGCCGGCAGCGAAGCACCCACGTACACCTCCAAGCAGAGGCACTCCATCTACACCAGCCACCGCCGCAGCCCGGAGCGAGACAAGGCTGGCACGGGGAGGGGGCAGGATGCAGACAAAAGTTACAGCAAAGCGATTTGAAATCGCCCAGCTCTGCCGGATGCGGAGGGACAGGCTGCGGCGACACACTCGCCTGGGGCCATGCGGGAACAGTGTCCCACGCACACAGCACCCAGTCCCTGCACCTGCAGGAGGGCAGGCTGGGCGCAGGCGAGGTGCTGCTGACTTCTCTCGCCCTCTCAGCAGCCTCGTGCCTTGCCGATGTTTGCCCTGTTCGGGGAAGACTGAGCGTTCCTCAGCGTAGCTGCCCTTCTGTTCCTGCACAGACCTCTGCCTCCCTGCCCTTCGCCTCTCGCCGCGATGGGCAGTGCTACCAGCCCGATGTACAGGGTTAGCTGGCAGAACGATGGGGCTTGTGTGTGTCTGACATCTGCCCCGGGGGAGATGGGGAGGGAAGGTGAGCTGGTTTTTGGGAAGGAGGAGGAGTACTCCACAGTGCAGCTGGAGCAAGAGGCAGGGTAAGGTAAGAAGAAATGTTACAAAAGAGTATTTTCTGGCTTTGCCCCAGGAAAGCATCCCTATTCAAGAGGAGCACTTAAGCATTTGCTTATGTTTAAGCACATGCTCAAATCCTGTTGACCTAAACAGAAACGAAGCATATGTGTTTAAGTGAGCATATGTTTAAGTGCATTCTTCAGACAGGAGGGATTGAGGCAATTAAGCACGTATCTATATGCAAGCTAACTATCTGTCATTTATGTTTAGTCATTGTGATGCATTTTGGACAGTGAACAATTCTGGCAAGGAATTTTTTTACTAATCGCTTCACAACATTTGATAGCTTTAAGGAAAAGACAACATTCTCTGTTCCTTTGAAATAAGGTTTTCTCCCTAAAAATACCACAATAAATAAATAGACCAAACCATAGTTTTTGTAATTGCAATTTTTTTTGGAGGAGGTAACAAATAGCACTGGAATGTAAGCTGCTGTCTGTGTCCACTCTGGGTCATTTCACCAGAGAGACATCTTGCACAACCATGAAAGGAGACAGAACTGTCATTTAAGTCTTGAAACACAGAATAAACTTTTCCCATCCATTGTTCCCTTGTATATGTGTAAACGTTACCTTTAGTGGGCATGATTTGATTTAGGCCTTCCCCACATTGCAGCTGGTTTAATGGAATGCCATAATAGTGTCACACGGTTATTCTTGAAAAACAGCTACTAAATGCTGATGTTACTTATTGTTGCAATATTTATGTGAGAATGCTGCAAATACTTGGGAAAAGGTTTTAAAGGTTGAAAGGCGAGTATAACCATAAATTATGAGAAATGCTGCAGTTGGGAAGTGACATAAAGTTCAATGGCCTCAGCTGTCGACACTGTGTGTTCATTGTTTTGGACACTCATGTGACTGCATCTCATCCAGCCGAGGGCTGGTCCTCTCCCTTACTGGATGGGATTTCAATGCAGGATTGTGGAGGTTTTTCTCAAAGTGATTCTCTCATGTCTGTTGTGTAACTTTCTCATCTCTGACACAAGAATCACCCTAAAAGCCAACCTTAGCAGTGTGAGTGACTGAAACAGATGATGGGGTTCGCATTAATGCTGGCTTACAAGACTAATTCATGTTCTATTTCCTCATAACACTGAACAGAGAAACAGAAGATAAAAATGCAGTGCTGACCAGTAAGGCAAATTTGTTTGTTTGAGGGTTATTTTCAGGATGTTTGAACTGCTTTTTGGGAGCATTCCACCCAGCAAAGTGTAGAGAAACCCAGAGCCAAAGCCAGCCCAAAGGGTCACAGTGCCGCTGACACAGAGGGGTTTCCCTACCAGGCAGAGAACATCTGGGGCATCTCTTGCCCCAGGACTAAGAGGGAAGGAAGAAGGGATGGAGCTGGGACAAGGAGCCTGGGGGAAGATCTGCAGAGCTGGGCTGGCTGCTGCTGTCCCCCGCCGTGGCCATCTCTATTTGATCTCATGCTCAGCAGCAGTCTGCTGGCTTCTCTCGGGCTGTGACACAGGCAAAGCAAGCAGCAAAGCCAGGATAACCTTTCTGCTCACAACAGCCCATGGCATCTTTTGCCTGTATCTAGACTAGCACAAGGGAAGACTGGAATAGATAACGTCCTGAATTGCAAGATTGTGCCAAACTGTCCTCAGACATACTGTGCCATCCTCCTACTGACACTCTCCTCAGGCAGTGGAGAGCTTTATGGCTTAGGCAGATTAGATTGGTCCCCTTATAAAGTTCATTTTGAAATGGAAGTATCAAGTGTTGTGGCACGCAGTGAGGCCTCCAACCTCCCCTCAAAACTTTTAAGCATACTCTGGAGGGTGGAGAGAGGAGATAGTTGTACCCAAAGCAGAGGGTTTGCTTTGTGGGCAAGGAAGAGTCCACACACAAAACTGTGGGCAAATCTCAGAGAGTGTCATTAGGGGTTATTAGAGTCCAGTCAATAAAGTCCTTAACAACCATACCTGTAGTTCTCTGTACACACCCCATGCTACTTGATGCCTTGTATCCCCTCCACCCTGCCCCTGCCTGTGCCAGTCCCTGAGCAGCTCAGCCAGATTCAAGGTACTGTGATGTGAATGCTACTGGTGCTGCAATTATGGCATGATCTACAGAAATGTCCACATCTTTGAGAAACTCCTCTTTTCCTTCCGTTTTACTGCTTTGCTTTAGTTAGGCTTTCAATTCTCTGTGACCATTGGAATCAGCAGGATGTTCATGAAGCCTCTGGGCAGTTTCCTCATGCCAGCACCACATTGGTGCTGTCCCAAGTGTTACCAGGTCACCAATAAGCTATCCAATTGACAAAACCTCAGAAGTTGTCCCTGAGCACGGAAAATCCTTTTGTCCTGCTCCCTGTGGCTGGAAAAGCTCCTTCTGTTCAGTAGCAGAGGTGGTAAAAACAGGAACTTCTGGAGACAACTCTGAGCTGTCTCTAGATAGGGTTCGTTCCACCACTGTAGAAGCCTTGCCAGCCTGGCAGCTTCTGCAGGAACAAATGCACTTTGGAGATGGAGCACTTTGATGCTCAGGGCTTAGCCTCCTGTCATTTTACAGCATTGAATATGTTATGCAAGCACATGTGGCTACAGGTGCATGCATTCCCATAGTGTTTGTGAAACATCACTTATGATGTTTTCATTTATAAAAAGTCTGTAATGCATGTTAAATTATTTTTCCCTGATTTGAATATTTGGTTAATAAATGGGACAGCCTGTAGCAACGTTCTCTTCTGCCAAGACAAGGGTAGCAGGGACATTGTACAGATGTGCATTTAGCAAAGTTGGAAAATGTCATTAGCACATTAAATCTAAAATCATCATAAGCCCATAAAAACTATGGTAAGCCAACAAGTAAAATCTCAGTAAGTCTATAATCACATAACCCCTGTAATAAATTGCAGGTGTGTAGTAAAAGCTGGTTAAAAATTGATTAAATCAGTTCAAACTATGTAAGTCTCACCTTAATACATCACATGGTGTTTACCCTGATTTTCAAGGAGCCCTTTACTTCCTTCCCTCTTCATACATACCCACAGTGATGGGGCAGAAAAGTTCTGCTTGCCTGTACCAGACCTGCAAATCAATAACTTACAGTGTGCAGAGATAATGCCAAATAAAAATACCCTGCTTGAACCTAGCAAACATGCAGGGCACATCATCTAAAGCATAAATATGTCACTGGCCAATAGCATTGTCTTGCTTTCAATTCCTTCTCCTCCTCAAAGACTGCTAGCTCATGTGATCCAAAGTTCTTCCTGACAGCAGAGAAGCACCTAAAATACAGATCAACTTTCAAATGGAAGTCCCAAAAAAAATCAGAGAAAAAATTATTTGAAAACACCTAGTCAATGGTGTGATAACTTTCCGTGAAGGGTTCAGTACACCTTGTCTAGAAGAAAGAGAGACAAGGGAAGAAGGCAAGACTAGGCAAGGAAACAAACATTTTAGGAATCACTCTATTGCTCACTAAGAAACTTTCTAACTTTTAATCTTTAACTTGGCTTTTAAAAGACTATGTTATCAATTAATTTCTGAGTTTTAAGCCATGTAGAAAATTATCAAAGATATCGATTCCAAAAGAAAATGCTTGTAATTCAGTTGCATAAGGGTGAGACGGAAAAATCCAAATGTCAAGCTAAGTCAAAGAAGGATCAAGAAGATCGAAGCTCTGGGACTTTGTCTTCAAAGTTACAATCTCTTAGACAGACAATTAAATGAAAGTCTGAAAGTGGAGGTTTGGGATGTTTTTGGAGGCTTCCAAATAAATACCATTAGTAGCTGGCAAACCGTATAGCCATTAAAAATAACCTTTAAGTTGATACAAGTTTCATAGAAAATCTATCCTAAAATAAGTATTAAATGTGCTACAGAACTGGCCAGGAAAATCCTGTATTCCTTATCATTTGCTTCGTTGGACATCTATAGGATAACAGCATGTGCTGTCTCAGTGAAAGTTAAAGAATGATGTCCATAGGGCAAACAGTTATCTATAAACTCATTTCTTCCAAACCTTTAGGGAGACAAAATCCTTTTGATTTTATTGAATGTACATTTCTGTCTAATCTCCTGCCAGCCTCTCCTTAGCACTACCAGTGGCTGCAGAATTGACCCCGGGCTTGAGCTGAGCTCTCCCTTTGGAGTGAGCCACAACTCCTGGAAACAGGATGTAGCGGCATTTTTGATGCCTGTTTGAATGAAGTGGATATCAGTGCAATCCATCAGAGCATTCTCAAGCCATGTGGGATCCAAAGATTGCTAGTGACAATCGTAATTTAACTTCTTACCGCATAAATGCATACGATTTCTTTCTCGTGATCATCACACACTTCATAGTCAGTTAGGAGCTCAGACAAAGGTGTTTGGGGTCTTGCCTTTAAAAATTAGTACTGAGGCTCTCTTCAGCAAGGCATCTGAGCTTATTCTTAGCTTTATTTTTAGACCGTTCTTCAAGGAGTTACTCTACAGCTTAACAGCTATAGTGTAATTAAGAAACATGCTGGGGACAAGATTCAGACTGCCAGTTTCACTTAGGAAAATCACAAGCTTGTTATTTGGAGACAAAAATTAGGAGTATTGAAGGAAAGGTTCCTTCTACCAAGACTCCATATGCAGTCCATGGTGAGAAGCAAGCATCTCCAGGAAGGAATTCATGCCACATGCCTTAGGTAGCCATCTGAGATGAAATAGTCAGGAGTTTCAGAATCACACTGACTTGTCTTTAGTGACATAGCAATGTACAGACCTAAAGAATATAAATCTTTATGATCCCTCTGTCCTCTTCTGGTCTTTTTCTCCTCACCTTGTCCATTGGTTTGAAGAGACATACTGCTACAACCAGATCCTTTTGGTCTTCCTCTCTGCCCCTGACATATTTCAGACCACTGGAAGACGCCTTCCTGGCTGGTGGGCAGGATGTGCTTGGTCAGTCTTTCACCTGTGTTTCCTCAATGTCTCCTCAGAAATCCTTTCTTCTATAACCTGTATGTCCTTTAATTGTGTGAATTTCTGATCAGCTTCACTAGACACACATCTCTACTTTTTTTTTCTCCCCTTCTGGACTAGATAGGAAAAATGGGTTTTCTCTAGGCCAAATCCAGCTTTGTGCCCTAATGATCTCTATTTGAATTTCCCATCAACAAGTTTCTATCATTAGGCCTGTCTCAGGTGGAGGAGCCTCTCTGAGCCCTTCTTCAGTTTTTTCCTCACTAAGGAAGTAAAAACACCAGATAATTCATCTGAGTTCCATATTCGTAGTAGATTTATAGAGAGAATCCCTGGTGTGAAAATGTTAAGCTCTCCATAGGCAGAATACCCAGCCAAGAGCACCCAGCAGTGCACAGCCCTGTGAGACTCCATAGCACCAATTAAACTCGGGCTCTGTGCCTTTTTGTATTCATTTCTAAGATATGTACTTGTGCTTTTTGTTGTCAGTTATTGAGATTGCAATATTTTTAAGAGTTCATTGTCACATTAAGACCCCTGTTAAATAAATCAGGTAGACGTACTGAAGCGGTGGGGAAAGGTTGGCAGCAAATTGGAAAAAAAATGATGTTTAGAGAAAAGTAATTAGTACTGGGCTGTGTCACATTATTTTGTAAAAGGTCCCAGACATAACAACAAAAGCAGAGCTAAATACGTAAAACAGAAAGGTTTTTGCACCGTGAACTACTGAAGAGACCAATCACACAAATTTCTCCCTTGGAGGCACAAGCTGATCTTAGCCTGAAGGTATTTGCATGAGATATGCCTGGATTTAGTGGTTCCAGCACAGGTGGATTTGGGTTTATCCATGTAATGTAAGATCAACAATGGCTCTCCAGCTCCTTAAATACTATTCTCCGTCTGTCTGGGGTACCATACTTGCAGAGAGGACACTGTGGGAACAAACCGAATTTATGCAATCTTCCGTCAGCTGAAAACGCATTAATTTGTGTGGCCCTACCTCTCCAGCCTCCTTCCCTTGCTTCTATACAGCAAGACCTAGCAAGATAAAACAGAAGAACATTCCCCTGCTAAGCCTCTCACTTTGCACTGAAACAAGCAGCAGCTCCCATGGGACCAGGTTATCCCAGCCTGTCATTGCCATGCTCCGAACTACGCCGATGCCTTTTTCTTGCGTCATGGCTCCCTGCCAAAGGAGCAGAAAACTGCCTGCTGTGCTGGATCCTGACACTGCAACAGCCACATGTGCAAGCAAAATGCATCCTCTTCTCCTCCTCTCTTCGTATCCCATCACTGGTGCATGTGGACAGAGAGCCCTCCAAACTAATTACAATTACATTGCAATTAGTAACAGTCAGGGCTTCACAACAGCAGGCAGTTTCCAGGTAGTACTCCTGAGCAAGGGATGTCAGTGTTTCCACGTTTGTGGCTGATATGTTAAGGAGAAACAAGGCAGTAGCTCTTGCTCAAAACCAAATCCTCTCAGCTGCAATTATCTTACTCTTTGCCTAAAAATAAAACCAACACATTCAGAGTCTTAACCCATTTGCTGTTGCTTGAGCTTCATTATGCTGTTGCCATCAGTGATGCTTGGCTTTTCTTTCCAGATCTAGGTGAAGCTGGTCCATGCTGAAGTCAGTTATCTCTGTAAGAAAAAAAATTCAATATAAAATCTCTGCCTTTGGCTTTTCTCAGCACTTGCCCTTTCACTCACAAAGCTTGTTTATGGTGCAAACGATTTACAGAAGTCTGACAGCAGTTCAACAAGGGGAAAAGCAAAAGGCAGAAGAACTCCACGTTTTTGTCATGTCATAAACATGATAGAACAACAAAAACAATTCCATTTTCTGCTTTCTCCTTTCAGTAGTGATAAAGTCAGATCTCTGAGGAGGTATTACTTTGAAACTAACACTTAAATACGTGCCTTTGAGGCTTTTTTCCCATTGTTTTCCCTTTAAAACAAAGTTTAAAAATACATTGGGGATTCAGTAGTACCTATAATTCTGTCTCTAGATTTCTGCTTCTCTGAGATTTGCTTCTTTGTGTATTTTATTCCAAAATCATATCTGGCATAAACAGGTGCAACTGTCTCATCTTCCATGAAGCTGCACCCGTACAACCAGACATGCCAAACCAGACATTTTGGGAATGCATCCCCTGCAGTTCCTTCCTTCCTTCCTTCCTTCCTTCCTTCCTTCCTTCCTTCCTTCCTTCCTTCCTTCCTTCCATACCTGCTGGTCAGTTCCAGGGTCTCTTTTCCTCTGCTCCCCACAGTGATCCTCTTTGCTGGAGCAAGGAGCAGAACAGAAAGTGAGCCGTGACACTATCCCCCAGTACTCGGGTCCCTCAGCTCACACATGGTTTCATGTTGACCAGTACTGCCACGTGCCTGACATGAGGGTCTCCCACATGGAGGGAAAAAAGCATTTCAGCAGTCCCAAGTCAGCTTTCTGCAAGTCTGGTAACACCTGCTTCTTCAGTGAACCAGCTGAAGAGAAAGTGATATCAAGCTCAGCCAATACATTGAAATGACTGCAGCAGGAGAAACCACTACCCAGTTATTACCCAGATTATTATTTTTACCCTTTTTCTTTCTTTTTTCCCCATAAACCTCAGCACCAATTTTATCCAGAATATGCTATGGAAAGAGAAGAGGGGAGTAGAAGGGGAAGAAGATTGCTTTCCAGCTGATAGGCAGAAGCACATACAAGATGGTCTTTTGGAATATTTTGACTCAAAATGGACTCTTGTAAACATGTGGCTAAGGGACACAAATGCATCTGCAACTAAGACATGGGTATGCCTCTAAGAAGATATTGTTCTATGACCTAGGTTTAAATTGGAAGTGTTTACAACAGCGCTAAAAACTCTTGAGAAAGTCACAAATGCTCTCATACAGCTGCTTCCACCATTGGATCCAAAGACCAAACCTGTGACTCTGCTCATACTCAGCCTTCTAATTTGTTTCTAAACACTGTCTATCAGTGGATACACATGCAACCAGCAAAGCATGACTGGTGTGGCTGGCTGCTGGCCAGCATGCCACACTGTTAATCATCCTCCAAATGAAAAAAAAAAAAAAAAAGAAAACCAAAGTCTGCTTTCTCATCAGTTGTGCACCACAGTAGGATTTACTGACAAAGAAGACAGAATACACCAGAGGGAAATGCATTCCCAACTATGTCCACTGTGCTAAGACCTCTTCTTCCCCAGGAAAGGTTAAAGGATATTTTAAATGATGTGAAGAAGATAATGTTTTTAAGTTGAATTAAATTTACAGAGACATACACTGACTTTCTGTTTGGTTGGCCAATGATCCTAAATAGTTCTGAGTCAAGACAAATGTTTACAATCTCTTGGCCCCAGTGTTATTGTGGGCTACTGATCATAAGCCAAATTAGGAAAAGTTCACACAGCAACTTAGTCTAAGGATGGTCTTTTGACTTCAGTGGGTTTGGTACACTTCAGTGGGCTCAGGATGTTAGAAAGTGCCCTAGAAAATGTCTGTTGCAATGCAAATCTCTGGAGTTATTTGAATTAAAAAGAAACAATGATACAAATATGAAAGGGCAGAATAATTCTTCAAATTATTCTGCTTCCTCTCTCTGCTACAGGTTTCCTGAAGTATTTGGGAAAAACCTTTCATCAGCATTTAGAGTTCCCCCCTCCAAAATGAAGAAAGTAATACTTGCCATCTTCAGAGATGGGTTCTAACAGAGGAAAGTGTGAAAAGTTTACAAAATGTGCTGAAACCCCCAGGTGACAGGGTTAGAAAAGTAATATTAGCTGCACTCACCTTATTTATTCTGCTCTAAGAATGATAAGGACCACATTTTCAAAGGGGTCTCAATTCATCTTTCTGTTTGAACAGACCGTGTTAAACATTAAATCTCAGTCACGTGCCTTTCCTCTCTTGGATCCTGCCTTTGCCCTCAACGGAAGGAAAAGTCCTGAAAATGTATTTGCATTCCGTAAAAGCAGCTCTCAACTTCTATCCGCAGCACCCAGAAGCAGCACAGGGGTGCGAAAGGGAAGCGCGGGCGGGGAGCGCTGCTCCGTGCCCCTGCTGCGCCCCATGAGGAGAAAGGGCTTGCTTTTCTCCCTTTTCCTCCTGCCGAAGGAATCCCGGGGGCGGGCTGGGAAAGGAATCCTGATCACTGCTGGAGCGGAGAGGGGGGAGGAAGCTCATTCATTCACCACCCTCTGGGCCGGGCTCATACTCCCCTATTCCTTAACCCGCTGAGCCACGTGCTTCTTCTCTGTCTGCTGACCCAAAGGGATTATTTTCTCCCTGGTCCTTGTGTCAGCTGGATGTGACATTGAAAACTACACCTGGGATGATCTCCTCTACACTAGTCTTATGCATCCCACTTCCTCAGCCCCACTATCCTTTGTGTCCCTGCAATGTCCTGCAGGTTTGTCCTGCACAGCCTGCAAATACTCATTATCTGTCACAAGGACAATACCCCGGGTAAGATGCCCATCCTATGATGCTCAATGCATCTAGCATAACTCTCAATGTAATTCTAGTATCAACCCAGCTGACCCCGTGGGGATATCCAGCAACAATCCTGGCTTAGAGCTCTGCAAAGTCAATGGGAATTCTGGAATCTAGCTTTCTTAAGAAAAAAAAAGGCTTGAATGGTCATGGAGATTTTGCACAAATTGTGTTCTGGTGGGTGTAAAAGGCAGAGGTACCATTGCCCCTCTACCCCACCTTTCTCCTGAACTCATGAGCACTTTCAGCTTAACCCAACAGAAGTGCACAATATTCAAAGCCATTTTTCTTCCTAAATGTTTCATGCAGAGAAGCAAATGGCAGAAGAGACAGACCTTTCCAGTGCCCTCTCTGGGAAGGCAGCTACAGGCTGCTTGTGCCCACCAAGAGATGCCAGAGAAGGGAAAAATACATTGAGAGGGAAAAATACCCCAACCCCCACATACACTGCTCATTCCTTAAGCCCTACTAGGCACCATAGGATGCAGTCAGGAGACATAGTGCAATAGGAAATCAATTTTTGTAAATCTCAGTGCTAACAGAGCAACTTATTAGCTTTGCTTGCAGCAAGCACCTTTTCTGAAATCATTTTCTGAAAAAAAAAAATTAACTCATTTTTTTGAGGATGACTGTATCTTGCTACATCAGTTTCAGGACAGACTGGAGCAGGGGTACCACTCTTTTCTGATTCTGTTTATGTAGTTGCAACATTAATTGATGTTTATTGGCAAGACATGAGATTTCTCCCTATCTTGTACTTTTCTCTGAATCAAAACTCCAAGCAATCATTTTTCTTTAAATAAAATGTAATCACAAGTTAGTATAATTGATTGCTGCACTGGGGAAAAAGGTGTGGAGGTATTTCCCTATGAATCAATTTCTTGGGAATTTTTTTTTTTTTTTAAATAAAAGAGCAGCTGAACAAAATCTAAAGTCCAGTGTAAGTTCTTCAACGTTTGCAAACTGGATGGATAGACACAAGTGTGAAGTCATTATGTAGGTATCAAAGCAAGTTGCTTAAGTTAGCAACTTACAGAAGCCTGGAAGACGAAGGGATGTGAGGGATGCATGCAGAAGAACAGAATCGTGACATCTGCAGATGTTTTCATGCTAACAACACCCTTCTCCTCCACTGGGCTTTTAAAGGTTGTAGCACAGAAAGATGCTGGTGAAGGGAAGGGAATGTTTTGGTTAATCGATATCTGTGCATCGTCCTCTCGCACTGGTAGTTGTTAGTTTCAGCTTCACAGGATCCTTTGACTCAGAACCAGTATGGAATCAGTCTGTTACCTTTTGGACCACTTGCACAGATCTCAGATCTTATCTGTGCTGACATTTTACCATGGTCAACATCAGCAGTGAACTTGGCCCACTGTGTGTGTTATGACATCTGTCCCTTACGTCTTTGAGACCTACATATTCCTACTAACATCATAAAAACCTCTGTATGAGTCTTGATATTTTATGGGTTTGCTGGCATTAAGGTCACAACTAGTATCTTCAGTGTCCAGTGTGCACTTTAGTATCTACAGCTGAAAACAATGTGCAAGGTGTCAGTAAGGATAATATGCTGTGCTCTCTACCAACAATCAGATTTATTAATCAAATTCACCTTCAGCAGAAATCATGAATTGTTTGGAATTCAGCTAAATTCAGTGGAATAACTGGAATGGATGCCATTGCAACAGACATGAAATCTGGTCCTATGTCTTTCTGTATTCTACCCTGTTTAAACTTTAATTCAAAACTAATACTGGTATGACTCATGATTTTGGTGAAGAGATTTTTTAATTCCTCCATTCTACTGGCAAATTGTTAAACTGGATTTATGCACCGGTCTTGAAATGGATCATTCGGTTAATGGTGAATTTGTCAAGAAAAGAACTGATTAATGAGCCAGCTGGATCAGAAGGGATTTTGATATACTTTCCTTTGACAGTCCTAGTGGGAAATGCTCAGGTAGATGTCAAAACGCATCTTTTGCTTTCTTTCATACCTGCTTTGTTGATAAGACTGCCTGTAAGGTACGATCTCCTTACATGAGTAAGGACTTAACAGAATGGGGTTTTTTTCTGTATTGTGGTTTGCTGTTTCACCTAATCATGTAAAATTAACTCTGGACAGCAAAATGGCCAGAGAGCCCCACTTGGGTTGGGGGGCCACAGGAGGCAGGGCACATTGCTGAGGCAGCACATATTGCCCCAACAATGGGTCTGACCCATAGGACAAATGAAGCTCCTCCTACTGCCTGTGGGAAGTCAAGTCAGTAATCTCAGTGACTCAATATTTCATCTTCATGGGGTACTTGTATTTATGTGTCTCTGGAACTGAATAAGGGAAAAATAAATTGAAAGGAAATTTCAATTTTGTTTTATAAAATATAATTAGATGACAATGCACTCAAATGTTTGACAGTGTCACTTTTAGAAAGCAAAAGCCTAGGTAGCCCTCCAGTTCTACCAAGTTATTTCAAGTTGATCAAGATCTCTTTTTTGTTACACAGCAAAACTCCTTTTTGAATCATCTGCAGAAATTTTGCTGCCTTTTCCTGTTGCCTTTTAACTATTTGCATATCCCATTTCTCTTCTCTGACCGACTTTTAGCTGATTATTTCAACTTGTGTTGGTCATATTCACCCTACAGTCTAATGCTACAACCATCTAGGCACAGATATAATTGGATGTACTGGAGTTTCTCCATTGACCTTCTCCGAGCTAATGGGAATAAATTAAGTTCATGCAAAAGCTTTACATGATCCAGATTCAAAATACCCCCAAGTGCAATCAATGCCTCTGTGAGTGTTTGATCCTTTTATTTCAACATGGGTAATCCTAAATCTTGTTTGTGATTCTGTTTTATCTGTTTTGAATTGTGTTGCTATTATTCAGTTATCATAAGTAAATTGCCATTGTCTCCTAATCATCTTGGATTATCACCTTCTCTTTAACCTCTCTTGTTTAAGAGCTTGGAAAAGAACTGAGGGGTGGCTTGAAGGGAAAGATGGTTCTATGTCTGACCATTTAGTCACAAAAAAATTTCCCTGAAGTCCAGTTTGATTTCCATAATACTGAGGCTGGGTTGGTTTGAATTTTTAATTATTTATTACAGTCTTCAGAGTGTGGAAATGTGACTGACCTATTGCTTTTTAATTATTTTGGTTGCTTTTGATACTATTAACCATGACATTTTGCTGATCCAGCTACATTATTCTTTTAGTTTTGGCACTGAGATCATTCAATGTCTCTGTCCATCTCTGTCAACAAAATGTCAGCCTCTTCTTAAAAGATCACTTTGTCTGATGGTGTCTGTTGGAAAAGATGATTAAATCCTCACCTCCAACTTGTAGGTATGAATTTGGGTTAGATTTTTGTCTCTTCTGGCACTGTGTAGATTTCTGACTCCAATAAAACAGTAATATCCTAGGGTTGTTTTAATCTTGCTTCAACATGAAAAGGAACACGTAATAATTTCAATAAAGAGATGTCAGCAAGACAAGCTTTTATTAGCAGTCCCATGCCTATTACAAAAGCTCATTATCTTTCCTCCATTTAGTGACTGGAGGAGGGAGAGTTTAGAAATGAGGCAGATTCCCCAATTACTCCTGGAAACCCCTGAAAGATCAGTGCCCACTACTCCCTGTTGTCTGTCATTATCTGCATGGGTTGCACTCCTGTTTTGCCTGGTTCCAAGATTGTTATTAGCTCCATCTATAAATACCATTTGTAAAATAGTAAAATTCAATATGCTTTACACTTGACAATTTTATCAACCAACTGTAAAAAAAGGCAAGACCTGGAAGAAACTGGGCTGTGCCAGTGAGGTAGAACAGACCATGAAAAAACAGTTCTATTTCCAGAGCCAGACACTGAAAATGAAAGCTAGAACACGAAGCTTCTGTCTAGGACTGTGTGGGTGAGTCTGAGCTCATGAGGCACCTCCTCATCTCTGGTTCGCATGGAACCAGCACCTGGTCACAGAGCCTGGACCAGGTTTCAGTCAGCCATTGTTCTGTGTTCATTTGTAATCATGGAATCATTTAAGCTGGAGAAGACCAAAGACCAAAAATTAAATCTAAAACTTGTCCATTCAGATTGTATGCTTTACAGCCTAATAAAAGAAGAAGGAAAATATTGGAAAGAGGAAAAGGAGAAAAGCCTTATGGGTCAATACAAGACCCAGAAAACATAGATCTCTATAAAGCCTTTGGAGTGTGACTTATCTAACCAAAAAGTAATCCTCCTCCTCAGGCAGTAGTAGATAAGAGGAATCATTCCCTAAAAGTGCATATATTTTCTGCCAGGAGAAGCAGACAATAAGTACCATCTCAGAAGAAAATGCATTCCTTTGCAGACACTGATGGGAAAGATGACAGGAAGTTGCTGCTTCCAGTTCTGAATGCAGGCTTTGAAGCAGCAATATCTGGGGCAGAGAACAGTTCTTGGGGGAAACAAACATTCCCTGATTGTCTTGTCCTGTTGTTGGGCAGACCCCCTTTTGCCAGCGCAATGCTCCCATTCCCGCAGTACACTGTGGCTCCTGCCATGCACTGGGTACCCCCACTCTGCACTGCCCTGCTCCACAGGGCTGTGAGCTTGCCTGGCAGAGTGAACACGAGTTCAGACTTTGCCTGTTTTCTGCAAACTTTTGGTTAACATATTTTATAATATTTTTTTCAGCAATATTCAAAATGCTGAGTTCTTAATCTGGTGGAACCTTCTGATTTATTATTTTTTGAAGGACAGCCACTTAGCCCTAAAAATATTTCTTTTAAAGCTGAACAGTTTTTCAGAAACACATCAGCTTCTTCCTTCCCCTGCAGATGGTGCCTGAGACCTGGCTGAGACATGTACCCACATCATGTAAAGGCAGTGACAGGACATAAAAAAACCTCTCAGACATAAAACACTGCTGAGCTGTTTTATGCATTGACAATATTAATGACTGTGGCATGTCTAAATCCCAATTCCTTTAAGAAAATTGGTGTCTCAAACTGATTTTCTGTGGAGCTTTTGACAGTGGGGAAGTAGATTTTGAATTTTCCCTTTCCTAAATGTACTTCCACGTCCTTGTACCATTACATTTCACCACTGCCAGCTCCATGTGCCTGCTGTTCTGCCAGAGAAAGTACATTAAATGAACCCTCAAACTTAACAAATGTGGAAGGAAACCAAGACACAAATGATGTCTGACATGGTTAGAGCTCTGATATCAATATTTAACAGTGGAGAATTAGTGAAATTGTGGATAAATCATTATGAAGTGTGTTTTGAGCCATTTCCCATTTGTATATGGTGATCACTTGTAAAACATCAGCATCAGTGATTGCTGGAGTCTTTACTTGTATCACCATCTCCACACTACAAAACACCATTTTTGTTCCATCTGAACTAAAAGTTGATGAGCAGTCAAGTGTAGAAAAGAGGAATACATTATATCCCACTTATCCAAAAAGCACAAAATACCAAATTTCGTCTCATAAACAGTGTTCCTAATCTAACTGGATCACGACTTCAGCTACTAGAAATGAAAAGCTATCACATGTTTCATCACCACTTAATGAACTCCAAACTTGCACTGGTTTTGCTCCCAGTCCCTGCACAGAATCCCCTGGACCTCTGTACACGGACAGATTATGGTACATAGTCCGAAGCACTTATTTTTTCTTTTATCCTTCTGTGTAATATAAAAATATATTAAATGTACAATATTTCACAAAGACTTTGGTTCCTTTTTCCTTGGCTTTGTCAGTTTATAGTAAAAGAACCTGCTCCAAAGCAGGGAATTGCCTATGGAAATTATAGCTTCCAGAACATAATACTGATAGCCAAGTAACGTACACTTTTCATATATTCATACACCAAGAAGAATAGGAAGGAAGAGTGGAAAACAAGAGGAAGCAGCGTTAATGACAACACCAAAGCAGTAAAGCACAAAAGGGAAGAAGCATCAAGAAACTGCTCTGTGCTGTGCTATCATTACCAGATATAAAACAGTTTTCCAGTGTGAGGCTCACAAAGAAATTGGTAGCACTTGACCCACATAGTTCTTTCCACAAATCTGTATGAGCTTACCTGGCATTTTTCGACACCAGTTTCAAAGGAGAGGTATTTGTAAGTCTTCTTGTATCTAATTCCAGAAGGCTAGGGCAGCACACAAATTCTCATTTTGTTAGTGATGAGTCCTTTTTATGATCAAGATTACCAAACTATGAAAATATTTGACTGAGTGCTAAAGTCACACTATAATCTTACCAGATCTGTATAAACACTCTTCTCCTGTTGGACTGTTCTCTTCTAAAGAAGCTTTCTGCAGTAGTTCTTTTTTGATTGTGAATATAGACACACAGAGATTCCCTCAGAAGCATCTAAATCTGAATCTATTTGCACCATCCAGATCTTAGCTGTTAATATTTATACAGAAGAAGAAAGAAAAAACTATTGAAGATGCTACTACTAAGTTCCTTGCAGGTCTTTTGGTTTACAGGAATTCATAGAAGATGCAAACTATTCCAGATCTGATTGAAATACAAAGGTTTTATTAAAATCCAAGGGAAAAAAGACAAAAACACAATCCCAATCAAGCCCATGGGAATTTTTCCATTGGCTCTGCTGTGCCAAGACTTCAAATGGGTATTTAACCTGGCAAAAAAATTAGTAGAGACGATTGCAGGATTTCCTCTCGTTTGAACGTTCTCATTAGATGAGGCCTCGGTGACCCCTGGGTTGATGGGTTGTTTCAATGTTTAATTGCTTTGACCTTCAGGGAGTTTCTTTTCATGTCCAACATAACCTTAGGTTTTTTTAGTTTAATGTGACAAATTACTTCATAAAAACAGCCCTGGATATTTTCATTAATTCTGGACAAATTGTGTTACACATAAAAGATGTCTTTTTCACAGATGCTGTAACCATGCCAAATAATATCGTAATTGTTCCTTTTTAGCTACTTTGCTATATGTCTGTACATATTTAGAATAATTGGTGTGATTTAGGAGAGTATAGAAATGATAACGTAATTCTAAGAAGGGTAAGATAACAAAAAAACCCCACAATTTTGACACCCTACTCAGTAAACTAAGCTTTCCTAAGGGTGACATTTTCTGAAAATTATTCACTGGGTTTTTTCTGAGAAGGGAGCACTGTTCTTTCCACATTGCCACTGCACCTGACAGAGCCACAGAAGCAGCCATGGTGGTGATGCAGAAAAGGTGTTGGTTCTTTCCATATGAGCCCTGTCCAGATGGGAGCTGCATCTTCCACATCTCTGAGACCCCGTAAAGTGGTCCAGCTGCTCTAGAGCTCTGGAAGTGCCACCACTGCCTGCTTTCCACACAAGTCAGATGTCAACTTCCCTAGACACCCTTGGGCCAAAGCATGTCAATGAAAGCATTTCAGATTCAAAGCACACGAGTCTGTGGATGGTTTTCCCGATTTTCCCCTCTAAACAAAGAGCGTGGAGTTGCATGTGAAAATGCCAGGTACTGCGCAGTGCTCCTCCACTGCCTCCCCCAGGCTGGCACTCCTGAGGAGGGAGAAGGCCCTGTTCCCTCACAGTAAACCCAGTATGGTCGAATTTCCACCTGCTGCAGACTGGGCTCTTGGTTGACACAAAGTGCGCTTATGCCAGCCCGTCCGTATGGAAATGAGACGCTTAGCTGCGTGCCTCACACATGCGGATCCCCATCTGCAAATGTCACCTGTGAAAGACAGGGGCCACTCCAGAAGGTACAAAGCTCGGGATTGTTTAGGCTGAATGGAAAATGACACCCCGGCATTTACAATGGGATTTTTATTATCGATGTCACAGATATGATACTTGCTACTGACATGCTTGAATTAGAAGAGACAAAGTAAACTGTTAGAAAGAAGAGGCCATTGAACTAAATACAAGTGTAACCTGCGTGCTTATATTGCAGCATTCGATTTCCTCTTAAGTCTCAGGAAGAGGGGGCAGACAGCAGAGGGGAGACCTGTGTTTCAGCTGAAATCTCTTGTGTCTACACAGGAGAGTAGGGCCTCTCCAAAAAGCAGACAAAGAGCCAGGAGCAGGCAGTTGCGAGAGGTTTCGTTACGGGAGATGCAGTTTGCAATTCCTGCCAACCTCCATCCCAGTGCAGATCTCTGCAAAGCTGCAGGTAAGGAAAAAGTCAAAAATACTGCAGTTGGAAACATTCCTAAGGACTGAGCAGCTAATGACATGTCATGGTCAAAAGCTACATTTGTCATGTCCTAAGCATGCCACTGTTGACACAGGTTTGGGATCTCTGGATTTATAAGCCAAGCAGTGGTCATCCCATGTCTCAGAGCCTGAAACTGGCTGTAAGAACCAAGAGGCCTTTTTTTCTTGGAGAGTTTTGGATGGGAGCTGGGCTGAGAAACCAGACAATACAGTTGGTGCTCACACGCCCATTTGCTTTGGAAAAACAAACTGGTGCTGTGTGGTGAAAATGAAAAAACAGTAAGCTTCTGAACATGTCACCCAAAGAGAAATGTCACTGGTCACTCTAAGCTTTGTAGAAACTGCTTATAATAGCAATAAAATAAGGGGTGAGTAGGTTTCATCTCTACTGGTTCTTTTCTCTTTTAAGGAAATAAAAGTATTTTAAAAGCATTTCTGGTATTGAAGTATCAATTGCGGAATACCCTGTGTTAAGTGCTTCATTCCCCAAGAGGTTTGGCCCCTGAGGGCTTTTAGAATCATAGCTCAAAGGATTGAATCTGTGACAGACCGACACAGATAGATTATGAGATGTCTTAGAAGGCCAAAAATCTGGTCCCTCCTTCTGCAAAGCTGTGTACAACTGGAAGAGTGCAGCTGAATTATCCATACTAAAATCTTAATGTCTTCATCCCACTCAAAGAGCCTCTCTAAATACTGTGCTGTCAGGAATAAGAAAGAAGAGCAAAATAAGCCACTGTGTGATTCAAATATTCCTAAGTGGTCACTGAAACACCCTCCTCTTGGCCACAAGACCGCATTCTTCAACTCTGTTTGCTGCACTATGAAACACATGAGGTCATTTTTAGCACAAGCCTTATGAATAGAGACTGGAATTTTCTACAAGGTCTTCTTTTCTTATCCCCCATTTCTCCCCCCTTAAAAAACAGCTCCCAGTCTGCCAGTACAAGAGGGTTCACTGTCTGGGAATTCCCTGCCCATGATACCTATAGCCTTAGAGGGGACCTGGTGGCCCCTGCCGGGTCTGCAGAAGCATTTGCCAGTTTACCTGGAAGCAACCTGATCTCCTCCTCCTGCCACCCTGCCTGGTATCATCTAGCAACAGCAAGAGGCTAAGAAACATCAAGAATAACAGATTCAATTTTCCTCTAAAGCCAAAGTTTTATGTTAAGGAGGAGAAGTGAATGATACATTGCAGGTATTTATAGCAATTAGATGCTGCCTGTAAGAACATGAGCTTGTCAGGAGGAGCTGTGACTGAAAGGCATGCAGACAGCTCCTTGATGAAGTGGTGTTCACTCCATGAAATCTGTACTCTCAGCATTTTTAAACAAAAAGCAGCTCCTTTTAGGTAAGACCTTTAGCACTCGGTCCAGAAGGGGAAAAATAAAGGACTCTGGCACAGGCATCTCCCAATGCTTTGTATTTGAAACTTAGAGCTACCATTTTCTATTGTTTTCAGCCTCGATTTAGGAGCTTCATTACTTCTCTAAGTAAAAAAAGAATCTGTCCTTTAACAGCTACCTCTGCTATTTTGCCTTTTGCAGAACTATGCAGTGTATGCCAAACACAGCACAAATGAGCAGCATACATGTGAATTACTGGCCAGCTGACCAGCAGTGCCTCCTCATGCTGCGTAGAGACTTTTGTGTCCAACCACTTCTCACTTCAGCAAGGAAGAAGGGTGAATCTTTCAGGTCTCCAGGGGCACTCTACCACACCTGGGGTACATCCCAGCCAATATGAAACCACAAAACCTATTCACTGGAATTAATGTCACTTCCACTAAAATGTTACAAACGAAGAAATACTTTAGATTGCAAATTCGTTGTTTTAACTCTACATTTTTTAATAAATAGACCAATTCTTAATTATTCATAGTGTACACTGACTAAAATTTAGATTCAGGGCCAGAAGCCTTAGGCCCAGTCCTGAAATCCTTTCTGACACCTCCTCCTGCCCCTGAATCCTTTAGATTCAGGGGCAGGAGAAGGCTGGGGCTACTTCTCAGAATGAAAACAGCACTTGCTATTCTGTGTTTCACTCTTCCAGCAGCTCCCTGAAATGAAGTCCTGCTGGAGCAAGAAGGAAGCATTAGCTAGAGAGCATGCCCCCAGTTGGGATACATTTTGCAAGTTTTGCATACCATTATGAGGACTTAAATTGAGTCCTCCTGAAGTAGCACAGAACAGGGAACTCCAGTGTAGGGGAAAAAAACACATTTAGATTCACCCAGATTTTTATCCTTTGATCAAAAGCTGCCCCTTGTGCTTATGAGAATCTCATGTAAATATCTGCAAAGTTACTCCTTTATCTGCTTTCACATTTCTTTCCAGAGAAACCTTTGCAATATTATCTGCAGCAGCTGTGGTTTCTTGGGCTGCTGAAATCATGGCTCATAGTGCTGAATATTAGAACCTCATTATCTTTTTTCTTGTTAGAGATGTATCTGCCCCTTGTTTCAGAGGCTGTGACCATATTTTATCCCTTACCTTTGCAATACCTATAAAGATGGGGTCGTGCTGCATAACTGGTCTCCAATCTGCCATGATAATGGAAAGAATTCTTTTATTGCCACTATGTTTTACTTAGCTACATCTTTCAAAGAACCCTGCCAAGGTTGGTCCAAAGTTTAAATCTCACAGAAGCAGACTTTTACAAACATATGTCTGAATAGAAACGTTGCCATTGATTTTTTTAATTGCAAATGAAAACAGTCGTATTTGATGAAATAACTATTCCCCTGAACTTTCCACCCTAAGCCTGAAAACCTAAAAGTGAAAGTGACTCAAACACAGGCAAACCTGACTTCATTGATTTCTATTGTCCACAGTGAGAAAACACAACCAGTAAACAAAGCAGAAAGAGTGACAAGTAAATTGGATTTTTAAAAATTCTTTCACTTTTAATAATGTTAAGGTGGGATTTGTAACACAGGTAAAGGCATTTGTTTGTTTTCAACACAGGAGCTGTAAGGTGACAGTGTCCCTTTAAATGCCTTCCCATTGTAATTTATTTGCTTCAGGGATGACAGCGGCCAAGTTCACACTGGAAATACTTGCAGCTCCTGAAGAAGTTAAATTTGCCACAAGTTTCACCCTTCCTCAGAGAGAGCTTTTGCTTTCAGGTCATCCCAGAGCAAGTCTCTTCCCATGCACATTTCTCCCTCCATGGGAGATGGGACCCCAACACATCCCAACAGGGTGCTTGTGCACACCCTGACTGGCCCTCCAAGGAAGGAAAAAGAAGATTCAGGCCGCTCAGGTGGGGCTGGGCAGGGTTTCACATCCAAAAATGAAAGTCCAGAGGCTTTGGTGTCACAGCCTTCACAGGACAGAGCAACTGGTGGGGAAATAGACTTTCCCCTTCCCGCAAGCCAAGGAAAACTCTGATGAGTCTCAATGGTAATTTGGCCCTCATTTTTCTCAGACCCAGCTTCTTTGGAAATCTGTTGAGTTTTGCACAAGAGGAACCCAAGACAAAATGAAGCAAGGATGTCAGGATCTGGCATGCTGTGGGGAGCCACATTAATTACTTCAGCTCATCAAAACTGCCACTGTGGGATGCAGATTTCTGTACCAAACTGGAAGTCAGAATTCTGCGCAAATCGTTTATGTTGCATATTATCACATTAAATGATGTTTCTGTAACAATGTGAGGCTTTTCAATGCCAGAATTGTTCATGTCATAAATGCCTGAATAAAGCAACCACAAAAGTCTCTAAATGGAGGAAAGCAACTGCCTTTACTTCCACTCATCAGCATGTCTGGATAAAAATCACCTTTCCTGTTTAGTGTCTTCCATATTTTCAAGTGTAGAAATTCAAGCAAAAAAAAATTGCTGTATAGCAGCTGGCCCATTTAAGGAGGTGATACATATTATTCAAGTGATTACACGAATGGCTAAAAGTGTTGCAATATTCCCTATTTTCATTTGTGCAGCATAGCTTCGGCATGGTGATGAACTATGTCAACCAGGAACCTTGGCTGCCTTCTAATGGAGAAAGCCCCTCAAAGATCTTTGATGTGACAACGAAACTGGGAAATATTACTGACTCACAGCCTTTAAGCAATCAAGAAGTGATCAAAGCAGTGACTCAAGAATTCAAGGGAAAAATTACATGCTCAGGGAAATGAGGAAAGCATATTACCTACTGATATTCAATAGAACAGGCAACTGAAAGTCTAATTTTGTGAAATATGCTTTTAATTGGTATTCACCGACTTATTGTATATTACTTATGTAAAAAGCAGCTTTTAATTCCAAAAAAAATTAATGGCTCAAAATTCCAGTCACGATAGTGTGGGGTGGAAACACTTAGTCTCATTTCAAGTCTGTCCTACTCCAACATAAAATGCAGTGCAGGGGTCTTCAGGGTTCACCTGTGTAACCTCTGCCCTGGAGCCACCACCCTTGCACAGATTTCTCCTCTGTCAGAGTGAAGGGCTGGTGAGGGCATCTGAGCATCATCCTGTGAAGCGCCTACACCTGCAAGTTATGAAATGTGCAGCTCTGCAGGTAGCAGCACACTCTCCACCTGGTGCCAGGGGACAGCCTGGGATAAGAAGGGAAGACAGCTGAAAACACACTGGGTTTGGGGACAGTAAAGTGCAGCTCCCTTGAGCTACCCTGTGCAACATGTCCCAGCCCATTGCACTGCACTGGCTTTGGCCTGGGGTTCGGTATGAAGGTGTGCCTGCTTTCTGGGGAGTCTCTGGTCCCTACAGTGTAGCCATGAAGGGAAGATGTGGTGTGAAAAAAAAGGCAAAGCACTGTCTTCAAACATAGAAATGCACTGGGGGAAGGACCTGTCAGCTGTCCAAGGTCAATAGGATTTGGACATCCAAACACTCCAGGAATTCTCCTACAACACGTGCTAGTGTGTAGTTATTTTCCTATGTTCTGTGTTGTTCTAATCAGGTTAAATCACCATATTTCTCAGTTTCCTACTATGGCTGTGCTGTCACTGAAGTTGGGATGGCCATGGGTGCTGGCCCCTGCCCCGGAGCTCAGGTGTACAGACTCTGTCACCCAGCCTGAAGACTGATGGCAAGGGGACATGTCTTGGAGCTGTGGCCATTGAGTGCTAGTGAGACAAGGAGAAGTTTTCTTCACAGGCAGATTAAAGATGGGACAGGGGAAGTTCCTTTCACCTGATCAGCATATTTTTGCTTCTCCTGAAAACACTCATTTGTTTTCCCGGTGAACCATTAACTCACATTAGCTACATATAATTTTCATATACCTCAATAAAAAGACTATTAACTAACTGATTTTCTGTCTGCCCATTAATTGGTTGTCAGGCATCTCCATATGTAAAACTCTTTGATTGTGTCAATGATCAGGTAAAAATTGAAGCTACTTTTCTTTTTGTCTTGTTGTCTACTTGGACTTCAGCAAGGCCTTTGACACCATCTCCCACAGTATCCTCTTGGAAAAGCTGGCAGCCCGCGGCTTGGACAGGAGCACTCTTTGCTGGGTTAAGAACTGGCTGGGTGGCTGGGCCCAGAGAGTGGTGGTGAATGAAGCTGCATCCATCTGGCGGCCAGTGACCAGTGGTGTCCCTCAGGGCTCTGTGCTGGGGCCAGTACTGTTCAATATTTTTATGGATAAGGGAATTGAATCCTTCATGAATAAATTTGCAGATGACACTAAGCTGGGAGCGTGTGTCGATCTGTTGGAAGGTAGGGTGGCTCTGCAGAGAGACCTGGAATGGTTGGATGGATGGGCAGAGTCTAAGAAGATTAATAAGGCCAAGTGCCGAGTCCTGCATTTTGGCCACACTAATCCCCTGCAGCGTTACAGGCTGGGGACGGTGTGGCTGGACAGTGCCCAGGCAGAAAGGACCTGGGGGTACTGGTCAATAACCGACTGAACATGAGCCAGCAGTGTGC
>VZSE01012609.1:403407-435878 GCA_013398275.1 Promerops cafer | reverse complement strand
CAAGGGAAATAAAGGTTGGATATTAGGAAAAAGTTTTTTACAGAAAGAGTGATAAAGTACTGGAATTGTCTACCTGGGGTGGTGGTGGAGTCATCATCCCTGGATGTGTTTAAGAAAAGACTGGATGTGGCACTGGGTGTCATGGTTTAGTTGAGGTGTAAGGGCATGGGTTGAACTCTATGATTTTGAAAGTCTCTTCCAACTGAGTGATTCTGTGAAATTCTGTGTCTTGATGTTACATTCTATTCCCCCTAGACTCTACTTTTTAAAAGATCTCAAACTCTGCAAAATGAGAATTGTACATTTTTAGAGAACGCTGAGACGATGATCCATGCTGACAGGCATTCACTCGCTATCTGCCACAGGTAGCCCAGCATTAATGCTTCAGGGCACTGAAAGGATTTGATCTAATCTTATATTATAAGAAGCACCCAACATTGTACATTCTCTTTTCCAACACAGACACTTATGTATGGCCTAAGGGCCCAATCCTGCTCCTCTTGAAATCAGTTGGAGTTTTTGCCTTTACTTCAGCAGCAGGAGGGGAAGGAGCAACTTTTGTAAGGCTGTTAATGATGGCTGGTCCTTCAGTCTTTCCATCCTAATCACTGTTTAATGGGAGAAGGCAGACACAACAGTGCTGGAAACACTACCTGTGTAATTAGAGCAACCTGCCTTCCAGCTTTTTTTCTGTGAGGTAACTTCTCTTCCATTGTTCTTCCTTGCAAAAAATCTGAAATTCATCCATTGGCTGGTAATCTGGATTAAGGAAAGAAGAGGCAGTTTCACCAGAGACAGAGTTGTATGAATATCAAAAGATTCAGCGTTCTTCTGTAATAAAAACAAACTCATTAACTACATTAGAAGGACATGTACACAGAATGCAAATACTCTCAATAACTAAACACTTCTTGTAAGCAGCTGATGAATTGTGCTTATTGAAACAAAGCCTGAATACAGAAGCCAATGACTAAGACTTAAGAATGCTTTTCATTTTCTTTCCCATCTTGTTAGCCAGTAAAATGCATTTATTGTATCCTATCATCGCTATTCATTGTAGCACATCAGACTTTAAACCAAGAAGATATGTTACAGATACTGTGCATAGCTGCATAACTGGGAAACATGAGGACTTAGCTGAATGCAGGTTTTCTCTGCCTGATCTTTGCTAATAGAAAGATCGGAGCACTCATACAACAAACCCAGGGACTGATCTTGCAATGTTCATGCTGGTGACCCTTTCTCTTACAAATAACACAAGTCCTTAGAAACTGGCTTCTAGCTGCTTGCAAGAAGCATTCATCTTTTTCTGTTGCCTGGAACTACAGGACTGGGGTCAAAAATATGCAATTAAAAGAAAATATTGACCAAATTTAAGGACTGCATCGAATGCTTTTAAGAACTTCAAACACAGAAACATGTATAAGTTTGAAAAAAAAATCCAAAAAGGTCTGTTTTCATATCACATTATCCATTCCAGGCTGGCTGTAAGCAGCAGAGCCTGATCCAGCTAGGTCTTATTCATGTAGGTAATCCCTTTGACCCTAGTCATAAATACATTATTCTAGTTCAAGATAATCTCCAAGTATCAATCTGAACTGATGTCTGTGCTCTTGAACACAAATGCACATTTTCCATTTCTTCCATCTCAGAGCTGTAATGCTAAGCAGGCTGTCTTAACATAATATTTTGCTTAAAAAAAAAAAAAAATACAAGCGTATCCCATCAGAACTGACTTTTATAAAGAAAAAATCCAGGTGGCTCAATTTGGAAAGAAACTTTGGATTTGTTGTAGTTCTCTTTCCATGTGCTTTTTTTTCCCAAAGGCAGACATTCATACACATATAATTCCCTCTTCTTGTCACTGGGCTTCTGGGTCAGTGAACATTCCTTTGCTGTAGTGTTTTTCAGATGAAACTCCAAGAGAAACACTGTCCTCAATGATGGGTCGGATACAGAAGAGGAGGATGGGCAAATATTCTAAGATTGGCCTGGATTCTTGCCAGGAGCAGAAGAAAAGAGCCTTTGTGTTTGGACATCTGAAGGCCAGGCATAAACATGTTAGCCGATACTTAACACCCAAAGCCAGAGCCAAAACCGTTAGACACCCTGAATAATCCCCGCTAGGCCTCCTTTGGGTTTCAACTGCCCATTACAATGGGGCAGCCTCCTCCAATTACCAAATGTGTTTCTTCTAAAAACATCCTTACAGGAACTCCCAAAATAGCAGCGATTAAAAGCAAACAGCCTGTAATTCATTGACATATGCAAACCTTTTAATGTTTTGCAGGAGACAAGTTGCAACTTTTTGTACCTACAAGACTATTTATGCATTTTTAATAATTACCCTTGTATATTATGTGATACAATTCCTTTAGGCATTTAGTTAAGAGAAGCAACAGAATTCACATTCAAAAGAAACTGTTAGTTTTGCTGCAAGAAGCGCAGCTAATTTATGTAGTGAATTTTTTATACATTTTTCCCCTGATTTCTCTTCCCTGCTGTCCTCTTTCCCCTTTCTTCTTCACTACATTAAGAAATTCTGATGTGCCTGCAGCAACATCCACTGGTGGGGAGTGTCTGCAGTGATGCCAGCCCTGACTTTCCCAGCAGTGGAAGCCAGCAATGTGTGCTGCTTCAGCAGTACACGCTCCCTCCTAAGCCCCCTTGGGGATCGCCCCACCCTAGGGTCCTCTCTAATCACACACCTTCTGCGAGCTGGCGGGCTCCCGTGTCACCTGACAGACAGCGATCCCCATCCCATCTGTTCTGCACAGAAAATAGCACGAGGAAATCTTTCCTGCACATCAAGAATAAAGATGCTTTCACAACCAATGTGGTCCTGCAAGCTCTGACTTTTATTCGAGCTCAGATCCCCGTGTTGCCACCTAATGCCTCAGCTCTAGTTGGGGATGAGCTGATCGAAGCATCAAGCAGGGAAATTCAGGCACGGGTCTGGGCATGGCACACCTGCAGTTCCCAGCACCAGCACGGGCACACACAGGTTTGGGAAAGCAGTGTCTGGACTAACAGCACAGCTTGTCAAAGCAATCTAGGGCGTAGCAACAGGCAGCGCTTGACCTGCCTCAGGGGTAAAATGTAAAGAGCTCGTTTCTTCCTCACCAGACGGCAAAGGACCAGATCGCCGGCTGTATTCCTGATTTCATCCATTTATACCTGCCAAAAACTTGCTCCTCCCTCTCTTACAACTACAACCAAAGAAAACCAGGTCAAATACTTTTGTGTTACTGTGATTTGACAATATATTTGAGGAGGGATTTTCAAGGCAGCCATTGTAGATACTACACTTAAGGGAAATGAAAATAAAACTTATTTCTTAGCATGTGCAGGTCAGTTATTGCACAACAACATTTCTCTTGGATTCAAAAGGCGGTTTGTCAAATCAAGGACTTCATCTTCCCATTTTAAGTTAGCAATAGGTGATTAGGAACTGCCCACAATTAAATATTGATGCTAAAAATAAATAAATTCCAGCACTTCCCAGTTTAGACAGTAAGAAGGCTTTGCATTAAAAATCACAGGACACATGAGAATGTGAATAGTAAAGAGCTCATAACAAAGAAGGATAAACTCTTCATTGTGTGCTTACAGCATTCATTTCTTTCTCTGTAACTGAGAACCTATACAAACAAATGGGATAAAAAGACAACATATACCTAGATATCAGCTGTAATCTGCCAATTCTTCAGCCAAACCTACTGGAACACAAAGGAAAGGGGCAAGGTTTACACAAGGTGCACACTGAGTCAGTTCTTGTCTCAACAAAACTTCTCAGTTCCTATAGCTGCAGCGGGACAAGTCTAGGTAGGACTAACAAAACCACTTGCCCAGCTCTAGCAGTATTTCAGCCCAGCTCTTTGCTCATCCTTGGAGTTCACTTGAGACTGTGACTCACTGTAGGTGAATCCTTTTGTGGCTACACTAGCAGCAATTTCAAACCCTGCATCATCAAAATTCCTGGGCATCCTGCTGTGTGGGAGGCGTGGATCTTTGGCTGCAGAGCACAAGGTAGTTTCAGTATCTGAAAAAAAAAAAAAAACAGTTGAGCAAGAAGTATCTAAGCATGTCTCCAGCGCACAAGGCAGGACTTGGGCCATCATTCAGTCTGGAGTGGACTCCCTGAGCCTGTGCCAGAGGATGCTTGTGCTCACTGTATGTGCCCACAGCCTCCTTGCAGCCATAGCAGGGGGAAGGCAGCCAGGTGGCTGGAAATCCTAGGGAAATGTGCACATGCTCCAAAACCCTCCTTAAGAAGTATTCTAGGTAGGGGAAGACAATCAGCCACAGAGAACCATCTTTGTATGGCTTATTTCCTTTGCAGGAGTCCTCTCCTGGTCTTAGGTACCTCATCTGTGGCTCCCTACCTCCAAAAATTACCAAAGAATTCCTCAGCCAGCTCTAGATCAATCTCACAGGAGAGCAGGGGTGAACCCTGGTTCCATTGTAGCTGAACACATAGAGCTATTGGACTGAAAAAAAGAACTGTTTTCCCTGACCTCATCTGGATCCCTTGGAAAAGCTTCCTTCCAGTGACTTTACATGCCAGGAGTGGGGGAATGGAAATGTAACATTGTTTCAGTGCATCACAGTGACAAACTTTGTAGCAAAGTTTGGCGAAGTTTTATTTTGAGAAGAAAAAAGACTTCATGGTAAGAAAGGTTTACCAAAATAACAGCATCTATCATCTATTCACATAACAGTAACAATTTAGAGCAAAACTGCAGGATCATACCTGTTTCTGGCTCTGACACTTTGGGCAGCATTCACTAACAGGAGAAATTGTGATAGAATTACTTGACTAACATTGCTTTCATTCATTTTATGGGCCAAAATTATTGTCTCAAATCCTTCTGAAGCACCCAGATGCTCAGGGTACTTTGCAGTAGTCATCCCACTCCAGGTGGATTTTCTACCAGCAGGGAGAAGGCAGACAGGCTTGTCTCAGTCAGTGATGCTGGCATCAGCCTGGTGAGCTTGATGAGTTGGCTTTGGTTAATGGACCAGGCTTGCTTATGGCACCATCCCACCCACCCAAGTGTCACATCCCTCCAGAAGCCTTTAGAAATCAGTCACACAGCAGCTAAATGGAATAGTGGATATTCATTTGGGATGGCAGCTTTCCTGCACAATTCAAGAGCTATAAGGAGGTAATTATTCACAGGTTTTTCTCTGTGACAAAACTATTTAGAAGGGATTGCAATCTGATGAACACAACTGAGGGAGGAGTGCCCTCCTTTAATTCCCTAGCAAAATGGAGTCACCACCCAGCCTCGTTCTAAGCCTCCTTATTTCTCATTAACCTTAGCGTTTCCTTTCTGTCCCCTCAAAAAGCACAATTATGTAGACTGACAGTATCCCTCCTGCCCTAATGCCTCACTACAGTATATACTTTTTCTTTTGACCCTTTCTCTTGAGCCAGATTTAAGCCTCTGGTAGGCTTCATGCAGACACGTCTGTAAGAAAAGCAGGACCATTTAGGAGACAGGCAGGAGAGTTATCAAATAAACTTTCCATTTTATTTACAGTTCAGGAGCCTTGCAGAATGGCACACACTTATGGTTTGGGATCACTAGCAATTATTGTAAAGGTGAAAGCAGATACTGCAAATTTAACAAGCCTTTTGTATGAACTAATTGCATTAGAATACATTAGTAAGGGTGCACATTGTAGGTTTTATGTTTCATTGGAAAGGTCATCCTAGATTCTGGTTGAATAGCGAAAGAGAGGAAACCATATTAGCAGTTTATCCAGCAAGTGTCTCTAGGATGAATTTCCTTGAGGTCATTTGCATTATTTGATTGTAGCTGAATAGTTCTCCCTCTGCTAAGCAAGTAGGGGAAGACCTACGGTGACAATAGGGGAAGTTCAAAGTCTTTGAGCCTTATTAGAAGGCTCATTTTCTGCGCACATTTTCGTGCACTCATTTCCCAGAACTAGGCTAGCAGCTGTATAATCAGGACAGCAACTTTACATGCCTCCTGTAAAATACAAACCTCCCAGGGAAAGCTGCTCTTAGTTTTCAGGAGGCAAGAGGGTTCCTGCTTCTTCAGAGGTGCAACACCCTGTTATGCCACAGCACAAAGCCCCCCTTGCTGGCCCCTCTTTGAATGATTTGTGCCAGTTCCAGCCCTGCTTCAGCCACCTTGGGTGTCTCTAAAACACTGTGTTGGAGACAGCCACTAGACCAACTCTGCCAGCCCCCAGCGCTCTGGTGCCTTTGCAAGCCTGGGGGTGGTGGCAGCCCTGAAGGGGCTGCAGGGGGCAGAGGGATGTTTGAGCCAATGTTTGGGGGAGAGAGCAGCCCACAGGATCCTGAAGGAGGTTGTGGGGTGGAGAAGCTGAGACAAGTAAGGCATAAAGTTTTGGTTCAAAGAGAAAACTCCTCTTCCCAGTCAGGCAGAACTTCTGGGAAACCATCTTCCAGTGCTGCCTCATCACATTGCTGCAGGAAGGGGACTAAGTGACAGCCAGAGAAGGGCATAGACTGTGTCCATGCAGACATTGTTGATCTGACAGTACAAAGTCTTCTGGTTACTCCATGAATACCCATCAGGATTTCCAGAGGAGTAGTTAGTGTCCACTAGTTTTACTGAGCTGTGTATTTCAACCAACCCTCCAGAAAACCTCACTGTGTAAAAATCAGGAGGTGGCATTCCACTAGGCTAAACAGTGCAAGCAAAGTTAGAAGAGAAGCTAAATTGATGCAAAAATTGTTCCCATCCTCCCCAAACCCCTCTCTATTGTGTAAGTGGCAAAGAAAACACAGCACCCTCTGGGAGGCTGTATCGGCATTTACGCTGTCGCCAGCCACCTTTGCTCCAAAAGGAGGTGGCTTCTGCCCATCTGCCACCCCCAGAAGATGTGAAAGAGAGGAGCATATGGTTTTGAGAAAATGAAAGGTCCTGGTATCTCAGCTTGGTAAAGCTATTGACTTACTGTCTGACCTCTGGCAAGACGCGTGCCCTCCATCTGCCCGGCTCCGGCTGGCGAGACGAGCAGAAGAGACTCTAGTGCAGAGATGCTGAGTTGGAGTTTAGCTTGTCAGAGCCACAGCAGCTGGTCATCCCTTTGATGCTGACAAGCTACATTAAGGCCCATTTCAGCCAGCTCATAGAAGCTGGGTCTTCTCACCCCACAGATTCAAACTGGCTGTAAGGCTCCCAACAAGTTCCCAAGCCCAGGAACACAAGGAGTGTAAAAATATGCATAGTATGACTGTTGCAGGGGTGGGCTGGAATCCCCTGAGCCCTGTTGCTCCTCTTCACTCAGCTCCATAGCCCATTCTCCAGCTGCTGCAGCCCCACAGGCTCTCCACATCTGCTGGGACTGCACAATCACTCCTCACCTATGGCTCATTTATACAAATGCTATCACTCCACCACGGCCAAGGGAGCGAATCAATCTACTCTGCATTGAACGTCACCTCTGGCAAGGTTAAAGCTTCAGTTCAGCAAAGCCCTTGTGCATTTGGCCATGGGGACTCTTCCTGTGCTGCAGCACATCATGTAGCAGAGCTCTGAGCATGCAGAGGATGACTAAGCCCCATCAGGAACCAGAGGCACCTCAGCCTTCCAGAACCAAGACAGCAAAATCTTAACACGGGGATAGTAAATATTGTCCATCCTTCATTAAAGCTGCATAGCAGCCCAAACAATAATTTTTACATATTCCACATTAAAAACATAATACTTCAAATTTTAGTGTCCCATAGTTTGCATATTGAATTCCAGGGAGGCTATTTGATGGAATGTGTGCCACAGCTCCTGTATGTATGCACTATATCCAAAGGACATGACAATCTAGCATAACATCAGGTAAGTCCTAATTATAGCCATATTTTAAGGCCCATTTTAAATATTTAAAGATACAATCTGAAATAAAAATGGAGTGTGAAATGTCTATATCAATAATATTATCATCAACCATTACTAAAGTCAAAGGCATGGGTTTACATCACTGCTACAGTCCCCTTAATAACTTTACCCTGACAAATGCATGCAGGACCTCTATTTTCTTCTTCTTGGCCCACTTTATCATTTCTTTTCATGGGGAACTAAAAGCTGCAAGTTCTAGAGGAGGGGTGAAAGCCTCAATATCTCATCAGGTCCCATAAACACAAATACCCTGAAGCTGCTTCTGGTCCCTTCTTGGTGTCACTGAAACAGGCCTGACAAATCCCACTATTCAGCCACCTAGGATTTTTTCTCTCCCATCCTACAAGTTTTCACTGTCCTCCAAGTTTCCTGATGAATTAATAGCCATGAAACTTACATCTGGAACCTGAAAAATATTTTTAAGCACCCTCCTCCAACATGACTGGTGCCTGCCACCTCTGTCACCTCCTTCCTTGTTTACTTCACCCCTCTTAGATCCTGGTGTTTCTCTCCAATTCAGCAGGAATTGGAAGGGACAGTGTTCCTGACTGCTGTGAATATGATGGGGATGAGGAAGAAAAGATTCACACTGGTGGTATATGGGCTAAATATTCATTATATTAATGTCTTTACACAGCAACAAAGTAAATATAAAACTTTTAACAATGTGTTTTGAAAGGTCATGAAAATACATTGAAATACATCAAATCAATAACAAGAACTTCAAACTACTCTCAGAAAACACTAAATAGCTACATATAAGAATGATAAGCATTGTATAGAGCTTCATATAAAATCATTTCTCACTCCAGTACGCTCTCATGCTCTGATGGAAAGATTTTTCTGCTCTGGAAGAAAATTATTTGTTTGTAATATCAGTCTAATACTATTAGTTATATTGATTCATGTTTGACTACAGACTGGTGGAGTTTTCAAAGCTTTAGCATTACACAGCTTATGAAAACCTCTCACAGGAGCTTTGGCCTGGGCAAGGTACATAGCAGGGTCCCCCAAGTGGTGTATATTTTGCTGTATTATGTTTAATCAAGTCATGTAATAATTACTATAGATTAAATTGTCTTGAGTTGTTGAAATAATTTTGTTAACACATCAAAATCTTGAGCCTGTTTCCTTGAACTATTTTACAATTCCATTTCTCCTACTATTCTCATATTCTTCGTGTGAATAAATACAATATTCTTGGTAAACACCAGCACCTGGAAGATGTTTGCACAGGACACTTCCAAAGACAGCACATAATCTTTGTTTCACAATCATAACTCTAAACCTAACTCTCATATAAAGGAAAAATGCTGTGTGGAGCTTCTGTTTCCAAACCTCTCTCACTTTTCTGAAACTTCCTACAGTATCATTCCAACAAATTTGTTTCTGGGGAAGATCCCTTAGCCCTCATGCTCCACTAATGCATGAACCCCAAGGATTGGACATATTGTGCAGGGGCTCTGCAAATGTGAGTAACTTCTTACCTCAACATTTATAAACAAAAAAGTTAATCTCATGTGGACCTGCTTCTCTGAAGTTTACAGTCTTGGTTTGTATTAAAAAAACCCAATAATATTAAAATTCCTTAAAATAAAAAAAAAAAAAAAAGATTCCTTAAAGTCTAGAAGATTAACAAAATAGAAACACTATTTAAGTTGATGGATCATGTAAGGTAATCAGTAAACTCTCAGACTGTAAAATAGGATTACACATCATTTCTTCTTTTTTTTTTTTTTAATTTTCTCTCTTGGACACTGCAGTATCAACTGCTGTAGTCCTAAATTTAGCCAAACACTGCAATTATCAGATGTATTCAGTTGCAAAAGCTTTTGTCACTTTCGTGGTTATCTGACGGTGTACGGTTCAATCATAAAAGGGCAAATGACAGGCGGGTGTAGGAAATGAATTTTCTTCTTCTTCCTGACATACCAGGGGAAGGCCCCCTGCTGTAATATGGAAAATCTTTTATGCAAAAGAGCACAGCAACTTACAGCACACAAGCACTATGCAGACTTTTGTTGGGGTATTTTTTCGCAATTCAGCAAAGGAAAGGGAAGAAAAGGCGGCCTTAGAATCAAGTTTAAAAGTTCAAATTTGATTTTAGCATTAGGGTATATTTATAGGTTTAGGGATCTAGTAATTAAAATGCAATAAAGCTCCTTCTAAGTATGAACACTCCTTCTTTAAGCGATGTTGCTTTTCTGGTGATCCCAAGGCCACAGCAGCAGAGTTTTTCACACACAGGTGAAGCAAGGTGAGAGGCAGAGAGGGATGCTGAGTCCAGCAGGAAGCAGTCAGGGCCACTCCGTGTTGTCTACTTGGAAAACAAAGAGAAAGCTGTATATTTAGTAGATATATACTGGTATTTCTGAGCATAATGCAAACAAGAATCTGGGAAAACACAGAAAAATATCTTTCCTGCAGGTTTTAAGTAAAACTGCCTTTGGAATAAATAATCTCGACTCCTTTCCACAGAAGGGACTTTAACACCTTCTGGCAATAAACAAAATTCTTAAAGAGGGGGCAAATTTAGCATTTGTCATCCTAAGGTCCTGGTGTGAAGTGGTATTACAGCAAATAAGCATCACTCAGATTATCCACAGTGTTCCCAAATGAAAACAGGTATGGCATAAAGGCTTATTATTTGCCAAAAATACACTTTGGCTCACAATCACTGCTTACCTATATGAACCACAGGTGCCAACTCTGAAGTAAGAAAAATGCCTGCTCCTTACCCAGAGGCTGGCAGTGGACACCATGGCAAATATTCTGGGGTTTCTCAAGTCAGTGACTCTTCAGCTGAAGGGAAACTGGCCAAACCTCAGGGGCACAGCTGTGCCTCCTGGGCTGGCCTTGCAGACTGTGCTCGCTCGAGGAGCTTCGCAGGCTCCTGCCCTGGTCAGTGTGCAGACCCTGCAAAGAGAGGGAATACAGAGGGAAGTAGAGGCTTTACACCCCAAACTACACTTCCCATCAGGCATTGGCACAGTATTTCCAGATCAAATGTGGGGTTACTTTCAGCTGAATTTTTTTCAGTCTTAACAAAAAATAATATCTTTTTTTTTTTTTTCAAGACATCTATTTACTTGTCAATTTTTTTTCCCAGGAAAAGCATATGCTTTGCTTCTAAAAATCTTTTTTTAGTTAAGAACCCACATTTCTAATGAAAAACAGTCTCAGTGAACAATCCCTTTTGAATTACTCACAGAAAACTGAACAAATACCAATGGCAAGACATATTAGGAAGGAATATATACATTCTTAGGGAAAAAAAAGTAGCCTTTCAATAACCAATGGCTAAAATACAGCAAAACTCGTCCCAGTGAGTGCAAATCAGCTACTGATTTCAATGAACTTGTGTCAGTCTACCCCAGGTGAAGTTCTGGCCCACTGAGCTCAGAGAAACAAAATGTCACCTTTACTTTCTAAACACTCTTTCTCAAATCATATTCCCCTTGTAATAATGTGCAGCTAGTGTTTAGCTCAACATGCCTCTTATAGTTTCTGTTTGGGAGCTGATTTTTCTTTTTAATTTCTCTGTCAAGCACACTTATTGAAGCGCACAGGCTTTAGACAGATGCAATCTGCAAAAAAGGTTTGAAAGACAGTGATTTATTTATGAAATTCCTGGTTGAGAGGGTGAGGTAAGCCACACAAAATTTAAAGCTTCTCACTAATGTAAGGCATATGTGTTATATATGTAAAACATGGGGAGGGAAAACATTTAGAATATTTGGGCACAAATCCTTCACAGGGTAGAACTGCAGTGGGAGAAAAGGGGCAGCAGGTGGATAAGAAGTTGTAAGGACAAGTTCTGCTCTGCCTTTAATTTCACTTTGTTACCTCAGGGCCAGCAGCATTTATTATATGGGCTTTATACATACATCAAGGTTTTGTTCTTGTGTGTTTTATGCTGTGTAGTCAACACAGCAATCAAACCTGAAGCTCCATGGTGGGAGCCTAAATTTACTAAAAGCATAAATTCACTAAAAGTCCCTGCAGTAAAGTGTTTTGCTTCTAGCTAAATGCTTCTCCATGTCAAAGTCCTTTGCTCCAGCTGGGAGATGTTTTAACTTGCAGATGTCTCCCCACAGCATGGGCACACCAGAGTCCAAGGTGTGCACTGGGGACACCATTTTTTGGCCATGCAAGTTCCATGGATGCCAGTGCCAGTGTCCTGGGGTAAATGTGCTCTCCCTCCACATGGCTGCTCTTCCTGGCACTGTGGAAGGTGGGAGGGCTGGCAGACACACCCCAGCAATGCCACTCTGCAGCATCTTAAGAGGGATTTGTCCCAGTCTATCTCCTACCACTGAATGCCCCTGTGACAGAGCTGGCTGAGGAGAAGGTACATCCTAACCCCTGAGGAGCAGGGGACTGGGAGGAGCCAGTGGGAACATGCTCCCTTCCCATGGCAAGCCATGAATCACCAGAGATTGTCCATGCTCACTCTGGAAAAAGTAATGGATGGACATGCATGTGGAGAGGAGAAGCACCTGTTTCATGCAGGTTACAGCTAAAAGGTGGAACTGAGCAGCCTGAATTATAGGAGGAGGAATGATGTAGGGAAGGCAGGTGGCAATTTTTGCAGGCTTTTCAGCTGAAACAGCATTAAGAATTGTGGAGGTGAGGTGACAGTGGCTGAACTAGCTGGCTCAGAAAGGACAGCCCCTGCACAGAGGCAGGACCATCAGACTGCTGACACTGGCAATCAGGAGCTGCTAAAGTAAGGCTCAGCTGCGATCAGGGAGATATTGGAGCTGCCCTATATCTTACTGAGGACAGGGAAAGTTGCATTCAATCGGGTGGAGAGTGGGGCTTTGGTGAAGAGATTCAAGGTGTGAGGTGAAAGGGAGAAACACGATGTGAAAGACCAGTCAGAGTGATGATCCTAACAGGGATAACTGGGATACATAGCCAAAGGCAGAGGCCACTCTCACCACACAAGGGGAAAATCTGTACTCGTTATAAAATCATGTTCTGCTCTACCATCTTGTCCATCTTCCTGGCACATAGTATGGAAAACAACGACAAACCCTGTGGGTGCAACACCAAACCACCATCACACAGGGCACCAGCGCCAGGATAATGCCGAGCTGGCAGTGGAGAAATCGAGCCAAAAAAAGATCCAAGGAACTGTCTAACAGTGGACATGCCCTTGAGTCACCCAACCCTGCTCTAGTGGTGAGGATCTAAGTCCTTTCTGCTCTCCAAAGGGAAGAGCAGTGACTTAGGAGGCTGCCAGTAGTTCCCCACAAGTGAAAAGGGTTAGAAAAGGAGTCCTCACTTGCAGTGTAAGAGCTATTGCTGGCAAGATCAGAGCTGAGGAAAATAAAGTCTCAGACTAGAAAAACCATATTTGTGGTGTCTTGTCTTTCTCCCTGAGGGGTGGTAGAGTCAGATGGAGGGAAAGGTGAGGAGATGCTGAGTATTGAGAGTTGCTGTGCAGATGTACAAAGGAAAAGGTGACATTAATCAAGGTGGGAGATGAGAAGAGTTCTTGCAGTGCCCACAGAGTAGAACTGGAAAGGAAGATACAGCAAGCATTAGAGAGGACCTCAAGGGGATGGGGCTGGGGGCGGAAAGGAGATGAGAGAAGAGGCATGGAGAGATTCCAGATGTAAAAGATAACAACCCAGTAGAATTTTGCCAAGAATAAAGGCTTCTGAGCCATCACTTTGAATTCACATGTCCACCCTCTACTAGTAAAACCATTAGACAGACAAGAATTAAGAGGAGAGAAATCAGTCGCCTGCAAACAGCTTGCTGAAGACATGACATTGCTGAAGAAAAATGTACACAAGCCTAAGCAGCTTACAAGAGCGAGCTATCTCACCCTGCTCACCCCCCACGAACACTATTAAATCCATGAGAATCTGAACAAGGAAATTGTCAGGGAAAGGCTGCGATTAGCCAGAGTCTCAACTAGAGAAATAGTTTATGAATTGTCATAAAAATTTAAAGCTCAACCTCACATTAGCTGCTGCAGTGTCTCTGCTCCCACCTACAGTACAGTTTGTTTCCCTGTCTTCATCACTGACTGTGCCAGTACAAGGGGGAAATCTTCTGAATGTTTCCCCAAAATTAAATGCTGAAACAGCATATCATTATTTTTGATATTCAAATCTATTATTAATAAGCTATACACTACAAAAAGATTCTGAACGTGAGTGATACATCTCATAATTCTGACCTATTAACAGAAGTACATGAGTCTCCCTGGACTAAAAAAATAGTTGTTAAAAAAGATGAATCGCTTACTCAAATCAAAATAACATGACAGTTCCATGAAAGATTTCAAAATAAAAGTTAATAAGTTAATGGATTCATTTTACTGCTCCTAAGACGCAAACAGACAATGCAGAACAGTCATCTTATTAAATAATATGAATCAACAACTCCATCCTGTTTGTATTAAGCAACAGGCACTAATACTGTCTTATGGTGTATAAGGGTGAGCATGTCAGTAAGAGGGCAGAGCCAAAGCACATGATGAATCTTCTTTGCTGTCAGTGACCAGGTACTTAAAATTTTGTCATATACCTAAGTATTATCCTGAATGCAGGGACAGAAACATTGCCCCAGCTGATGCCAGCAAAACCTTCCCAATTTACAACTGCTCCTAATCCTCGTGGTTTGTGTGAGACTCACCTTGGCAGCTGCCCTTTTACCTGCCATGCAGCAGTGCTGGGAGCTCCCTGCATCCCTTCTCCTAAACACCTCTCCCAGGAGACAGAGCACTCCCCTCCAAGAATACCCAATAGCTTCTGATGGAGCCCAGGCAAGTGTCTTGGACCAGGCTGCTGGCTTTTCAACAGTGAAAATGAGGGGAGTGGAATATCATGCTCAATGTGCACTAGAGGAAAATGTTTCTGAAATTTTTGGGTTTAAAAAAGTAGGGTTTTTTCCAGTATGAGTAGAATAAAAATAAATGGCATTTCCCTGATATAAAATAATTCTTCTGGCTTCTTACAAGTGCTGTAGCCCAGAAGTATTCCTAAGGAGAGAGAAGATACTTGGAAAGAGCATTGCCCTTGGGGAGTGGTGGAGGGACTTTCTCCAGCCCCATGGATGTCCTGTTCAGTTTTGGCTGCATTATGTGGGCTTGATAACCAAAGTCTTTATACACACAGGAGTTACTTTAATAGGAATGAGGGGTAACAAAAAATCTTCCATTTGAAAGTGGATTGCATTGCACGGGCAAAAGGGATTTCACCTGCTCAGAATAGATATATGGGAGGGTTTTAATGTAAGAAATCAGGTGGTGAAAGGACAGGAAACAAGTGACTTGTGGCTCCTGCTATTTAAGCATGAAAGGGGCATGTGAAGAGGCATTAATTTCAGCCACGCTGGGCTGAAGGGTAAGGACTATTCACATAAGGAAGGCTTTGGAGGACTGGGCTTGTAAACCCCAGCTGCTTAAACAAAAGTCTGAGGCACCTTTTTTCAAGAGTACCTAAGTCTGGTTTTCTAAGGCACCTTCCCCTCTTAAGTTACTTAGGATATATCTACCCCTTCCACTCTGGATAACAGGGGGACTGTGCCTGGGCTGGTGGGGGAGGAGGGATGAGTGGGACTGTCAGTGAATGGGGCTGTGGGCTCAGCAGGACCTCCACAGGCTGCTGGTGCAGGGCTATCCCACATTTTTCACTCTCTCAGGCACTTTCAAAACCGCTACCTTAAGCCTGCAGCAGGATTTCAGCAGAGGTCTCTTAGGCTTTAAGCAGCTTCTAACTGTATTTATGTGCTTTATCCCTTGAGTAGGATAAACAGGTTAGCAATTAACTCTGGTTCTCTGACCTCTAGCTGGATAACCAGATCTCTAATTATATTTTCAGTGGCAGTGAATCTCAAGAGTTGTGTGACACCAGCTGAAAGTTTCCACTCCCATGTAACATCTGCAGCTCTACGTGGAAATTGGCAGCCAAGAAATTATCGGCAAAACAGAAAGCAAATTTTTTTTTCCCCTCCTCAGTACTTCTGCCTCCTCAGCACTTTCAATCCTTCCTCTCTGTTGCTTGGAAAATACTTACCCTGATAGGTGATTCCTGGTGTGCCAGACAGGTCATACTGAAAACCAAAAAATTCTGAGAAGTATTTTACTCAAAATGCCATTTTTTTAAATAGGATCTTTGTGGTAAACAATATTCACAGGAATCAAGAAATTAGAGCCAATGATAAGCCCCATGCCTTGATAGGTTATTTTCTATTTCTTCTCAATAGAGCACTATTTTGTGAGAGAGTTTTTTTTTAGGGCTACAGAAATATTATTTATGAAAAAGAAAAGAATAAAAAAGAAAAAATTTAATGTAGCACTTACTGTAGAAGCACAAGTGACCTTCAGAAAGGTGATATAGTTGGAGGGACAGCTCTGGAACTGGCAGAGCACACCTCAGGAACAGTCTCTAGATGGCCTGATGCCGGGAGTTAACAGTGACAAAGCAGAGCAATTTGGAAAATCAGCTTGCTGTCATCCTCTATGCATGTACCTCTTGAAATAAAACAGTGATCTAATATAAAGGAAGTATATGGATTTACTCTGACAGCAATGCCAAGCATTCATTCTAATAAAGTGCCACACATATCCTCACTTTAAAAGGGGTAAAATAGACAGCAAATTAGCTATGTTCACATCTCCAGAATGAGTGGTCTTTTGCACTAATTTTTCTATGTGGATTTCTACCACCTGTACAGAAAATTCATGTCTGTGTCTGAGCCCACTTCTTACTTCACTACCCATACAAATTATCCTTTCTGAAGACAGATGTGAAAGAACTGTTGAAGGTCTGCATCAAACCAGAAGAAAAATAAACTACTTCTTACTTACATAGAACATGATAATTTATTGTAATAAAAGCTGGTTTGGACTCACACCACAATCACTTCCACACTTCAGGCTTCTGTGCTGCAAAGATTATTTTGGAGAGCTGTGCCAAATTTCCCTCTCATGAGGACAAATGGGCAGTCAAACACTGGTAGATTCTTTCTCAAGAAGGTGAAATATAAAGTAAGATGTGCACACCATCAGATAATAACCTACAAAAGTAAAAGCAAAGAGAAGAAAATATGGTTCACACATCAGCTGGAAAGTGAATTATACAGGTCTAGAGGACCATGACAAAGTCATTTTAGAAGCCTGATTTTGATTCTCAGCACAAAAGACAGAGGTGAGCCAATTAGCTCCTGCTTAAATCTTTCCCTTCTCAGTGGCTTCCTAGTTTCTCACAACCTGCCACGAATTCAGCAGGGGCCAGTGCATTACACACCCAGCACCACCCAAGTCCCTACTTTGTCTGCTCTACCCCCCCACCTTCAAAGAAACTCATAACAAAGGTTACTCACACGGTGACTATGGAGGAGAGATGCCTAGTGAGCCACTGGTGTTGGAAATCACATTTCCTGTATTTGTGCAGAAAGCAAACAGTGGGGATCTAGTATGGAAAGCAGGTGAGATGCATTCAAAGGGATGCACACCTGAAGCAGTATTCAGGAAAAGAGAAATAGAGGGAAGATCAACTGAAATTTTAATTTGTCTCATCTTTTAAAATAGTTCGACTAACTTTTTCATCTAAAATTTTCAGACGAGGACTTAAGGAACAACCTTAAGCATCCAAACAAAGTTTGTGGAGGATATACCTAGAAGTCACTGTACCCAGAACAACTTAGCAAGGTATAAACAGCACTGCATGTGGCCAGACTTAGCAGAAGGACAAAAGCACCTGTAAAGCTCATGTCTACTCCTGTGTTGAGCATCCAGCCTCTACAGTGCCTGCTCAGCTCACACGGCACAGCTGGAGCCATGTGGTTGCCCTTCTGCCTCACATGTAGACATACACAGAGAGACAGACACATGAGGAACAAGAATACAGGAATGAAATTGCTGCAGATCACAGACTCAGGGCACAAAACACTTTGAGTGCTCTAAATAAAGGTCTAAAAGAAAAAAAAATACTATACTGTATAATTTATACCTCAGAGAGCAAAAGGATGGGGATGATTCTGTTCTTTAGATGCCTGAAAGACTATAAATAAATCAATACCAAATAAGTAGGCAGACTATTCCAAGCTGAGCTTGAAGGGTAATGTGCAAAAAGGGTTGCTTCATGACTGGGCCTACCCCATAAGCATGTTCTCATCCTCTATAACCTGTTTCTAGGCTAAAAAAAGACCAGACATCCTTCCTGTTTCTAAAAGTTCTGCCCTGTTTTTGTTCTTGGGGAAGGTTATAAAGGCTGAATTCTGCAACTACCTGGCCAACCACAAATACTTTTTTTGGTGGTAAAGCAAAGATGAGGGATCCAGTGGCTGTGGTTGAATAACCAGCAGTAACAGTGCATGCTCTGTGAGTGCATTCTTCTCCAAGCAGCTTTGCTGTTTCCCTGTTCCTAAAGTGGAAAATAATTGCTTCATGGGAGTGTTGGCTTTTTTAATGGCAAGTGGTATACATACACCAATATTCAGATAGTCTGAAAATTAATACTAATCTCTGTGGCAGTTTTACATACTTGGTTTTCCCCTTTCCAGTTTGTGTGTTAGTTTTTTCAATCCCATTAACTAATCGCCTAGAAAACTAAAAGTGATCCACACACAGTGTAAAGTCAGTAATGAAAAGTGGCACTTGTCCATTGTCCAAAGATGCCATCTCACCTAATCACACTTTTAATGCATAAAAAACAATATTTCACATATTTATGTGAAATAGGGGAATAAAACCAGTCTGTTACTGATGCCTTTTAGTTTGGTTTGGTTTGCTCAGGAAATGATGACTTAATAAGAGCCCTCCTCACATAAAGCATGCAAGTCTGAATTAGAAGTGTGAAACTGAATTTATGAAATAACCTTGGCAGTAAATAATAGCACACCTCAGACCAGGATTCATCACACACCTGTGTGGTAGGGAATGGAAGTCGGCTTTATCCCACTCAGAGTATCAATCACTCCCAGGATGCAAATTCCATGAGATACAGAAAGATTACTTTACATAAACTGCAGAAAGTATTTGAATCAATGTAATAAAAGCTTCAGCACAGCATTGTATAGCCTACAAGTGCCCTTACAAACAGACTTTTTTCATCATTTTACATGTGAACACAAGTATGGTATGTAGACAGATGAACTAGCTTGTAGCTGCAAACATACTACGCTTCATTCAAAGATTTATTCAAAGCTTTCAGTAATGAGTGTTGACTCTTCATCAGAAGCAGCCTCACCTTCCTTCAATTAGCAGCAAAAGGCCTGTGACCTTCACTCAGGGTGGGTCTCCCACTCCAAATGCATTCTGAGTGCTCTGCTTCTTTCTGGCAGCTTCTGGCATCCTGAGTGGTGCCCAGAGGAGGCTCGGCCAGCAGGGCACACAGCACATTCATGTGTGTCTACCATCCTGCCTGGGACTGCTGGTTTGGAGGTGTTCCCTCAGGACCGAGATCGCTTCATGGCCTGCTTCTCCACAGGCCTGCCTCTGTCTACTCCAGTCCAGGCACCCAGAGGAAACACCTGCATTTCCAATCAGCCCAGAACACAGTAGCAAAGCTCTTCTGAAAATCTGGGTGAGATATGTACATTAAAGTCAAACGCTTTTAAGACACCGGTCCCAAGACGTTGGCCAAACCCTTCTAAACCCCAGTCCTTGGTAGCCATGCCAGGTGCTAGGGAAGAGGGAGCCAGCACAGCCCAGTGAGTCCAGACAGCCACTGCTGTCTGAGGTCTGTGTGGCAGGCACAAAGTTAGCCAGGCATTTTGCTGGGAAAGCAAGCACCACAGCCAGAAGGAGACAGGCTGTCTTATTTTTAACTTCTACTACATAATACAATACTTAGGTTCCACTTACTGCACATACAGTCTCCTAAATACTCTGTTATTTGGTAAAACTGTGTACCACAGTAAATCCCTGTATCATGTATATTGTAAGGGATTTCTGACACCAAGATGCCCTAGGAAAAAAAGATGCATGTGAAATGCACAGTAGAAAAAAAAAGGAAGGTCGCTTCTTCATTCTTATGTTTTTTTGCTGTCATCAAAGAAGCATAAACACATAAACATAAAAATATAAAAACATAAATCTTATAGCTCATTTTATATGTTTTTATATATTAAAAAGAACTGTTTAGATTCAGTTTCTTATTTTATTCCTTATGAAAAGAGACTAATATAAAAAATTTTTTGAATTAGTCATTCCATTGCCACTTCTTTTCTATTGCACTATTTATTACCTCTTTGAAACTGCAGAAGAGGGATGCAAATGACACTTTATTCCATAAGTCTTTGGGTCAAACTCAGTTGCCCACCATGTTGACCAGATTTCCTTTTTTTAATTTTGGCAAGGGCTAGCTATAATCCATCTTCATATTAGATTTTGCAATAGAATCCTCATTACCTAAGCCCACCTACACCTGTGAGCATACAGCTTTCAATTTTTCTTGTAATTTCTTTCTTTTCTTTCTTTTTTTTTAAGATTCACACATAGAATCCCCACCCTAACTGATATATAAAATATGAGAGCAAAAGATAATAAACTTGTTTGCAGCAGTTTGGCAAAGCCTGAGAGGAAGCGTGGGGCCAGAGAGCTGGGAAGGTCCAGGTCTTGCAGTCACATCCAGAGTTAATTGAAGTCACTGTTAGCCTCAGTATAACAGAACTGGAAGTCTCTATTCAGAAAGAAAAAAAAAAAAACAAAAAACACTTTAAAGACGTGCTTAATGCAGGGCACATCAGATCACCAGCATCACCCACCTGCTGGAAATCAGGGCCACGTCTAAACCTTGAGAGCAGATCAGCTCTCGTTGCTATTACATTTCCATTCAGGGGGGCTGGGGAGGGTACACGGAGGCTGCACCCCAGAGCACAACGGCGACATTCATAGCAGCCTTCATTCACTCCTCTGCAATAATTCTTCCTCCTATATTCTACAGAATAGTCATTTAATATTTGTTTCTAGGTAGTTAATTTTGGAAACGCTCTTCATTAAAATTGAACAGATCACCGTGTGTTCTGCATGTACTGCAGGCACCCAGGTAACCTGGGGCTTATGCTGTGCATAGTTGGAGACAGAGGAGCTATGGGTAGGATGGAGAGAATGCAGATTTATAAGATTGTTTTTAAAGTGTGAATGAACTGACAAACCTAATTTTCCTTGGTGCGGCAATGGCTCATCTCTACTTAAAAATTAGTAGATGCAGAACTGTGTTGAATATTCAGTGTGCAACCAAGACTTCTGTCTTTGCTGTCCCTCACTGGAAATTATTAAGCTTATAAGTCCAGAAAAATACTAAACCTCTGTTCCCACGAGTTAGGTTCACTCTGCTCTCAAATTGTCATTTTGGAGCTTGATTGAAAAGTGATTGAGAAGGAGGAGACAAACAGCCATCAAACCAGAGCCCTGGCTATGAGGCTCCTGCAGCTGCTCCTTGCCTGTTCTCATGGACAAGTTGGACCATCAGAAATTTCTCCATCCTGTTCCAGCAACCTCATATCTTGGAACACCAGGAAGGTCAGAGTGAGCACCAGCCATCATGACAGGGAGCAATATTGTATTAACCAGTGTACATGGCTCACCTACACTTTAGAAGGTTGGAATACCCGATGAGGATAACCCATTTCACAATGCTGTTCTCTATTCTCCCCAATAAATTAAAATGGTGATACTTTCTTTCACTTCCAGCCAGAAGACTGAGTATAATGAGCTTGTGTTCCAGCAAATAACAGGTCAGATTTCCTACCCTGATGAGGGCTAGTAGTGTTCCACCCGCTTTATAAGGGAGGCTTTGTAATAAAAATAATATACACACAATGTCTAGTTATTATCTATCATTGGCATATAGAATTAAAACCTAAAAATAATTTGGTCATTTTATCAATTCCTCCCAAGAGGTCACTCCACTTTAGATGACCAGTCTTAGTCAACTGGGATCACATATGTAATCACACAAGGACATTTTAATTTATATACACAAGAGAAGAAACTTAATTCTGACATTCTGTAACTTTTGAAGGCTCAATTATTCAACCTTCATACCCTTCAAACAGATGGAGCTCAGGAGGAGGAAAACTTTATGACTTGTTTTAAAATAAACATATCACTGGGTAGGAGAATTAAGTCCTCCACTCACAATTAAGTCTGTGACATCACTCGTTGCTTGAAATGATGGCAGTAACAGGCTGTTATCTTTGGAGTGCTGCTCACCAGAGGTGTATTAGGGCATGGCTGTATGGGAGCATGTTCAAGACTACTGCATCCACCTCCACTTGCAAGTCAGAACACAAATGCAGAGAGGTGGCACTCCTGCTGTGGATCCCTTAGGGAGCTACACACCCTTTTTATACCTACACATCCTTCAATCCCCCTTCAGCGTCATATTCTGTCCTATTTTGGGCCCTGATGTTTTCCTCATCCTCTTAATTCATCCTGATTTTCCACCTTCCTCCTCTTTTGCCTTGTGTGAACCCCCATTCTCCCACCATCTTTCCACACTTCTGGTAGTTCTGCCCCTCCCAGTACTCCTGCCTCCTCCCACAAGATTAAACACATAAGATGACAAGAGAGCAATCCTTACTGGCTATTCCCCTACCCAGAAACACAGAAATATAAAGCCATCACAAACAGGGGTTGCAGGGAAGATCTGCCCCAGCCCACTCACCTGGGCTCTCTTTCTCCATTCAGAGCCTGGTCGTGACCAGGTGAGGGGAGAAGCTGACATCTGTTAAAGGTACCTAGAGCCTGCAAGATTAACAACCAGCCCAAGATTAACAACCAGCTGTAAACTCACATTTTCAGAAATATCAGAGTTTGGTTAAAAGCAAAATTCTGCACTTCTCTACCAAATATTGATGTGCTAGACTTTCACAATGAAATAATAGTGATAATTTTTTAGGATGTTCAAGTGTATCAGTTTCCCTTAATTTCATCCTCTGAAACCGTGGAACCATGAAACTGGCTGCTTCCAGGATAGCTTGCCTTGAGTCAGAGAGTAGCCAGAAAAAGCTCTCTAATTTTTATAAGTTTGACAGAGCTATAAACAACACTGCCAGTCCTGAGCATTAAGAAAGTACAAATCAGGCCATGCACAAAAAGCCTCATAGATTAGCTGTAAAAATGAGTTGTTCAGGTTTTTTTTTAAATACAAGTAAAAGTAGACACCTGTCATTGAGGTGCTTTAACTTTCTCATTTCATTTGCAAGGCTCCCATTGCAAACTTTGCAACTTTGCAAACTCAAGAAGCTTTTCTTTTGAAATGAAAGATAGGCTGCTTATATTTTCACTTGTCTCCTGGATCTTGATCTGGATGAAAACATCAAGCACTGAAACACTCAAATCAAGACAGATGGCACAACTATAAGCAAGAGGAAGCAAAATTTCATGATGAAAAGCATCAAGGAACATATCTATAGGTGATAGCACCAGTGTGTCTATCAAGCTCCTCATATCTCTTATGATAAAATTCCAGCCAATGAATCTCAACTCTGTGGTTAGTTATGTGCTCCTTTCCAGTGCTTTGGATAAGATTTCACTGCATGACAAAAGAAGTGATTTAGGGGTAGCAGTACTCAGAAAGTAAGAAGAGAGTTCAGCTTCTTGCCCTGATCTTCTCCTTTCCTTGCATCATGTCTATTTTCCTACCTAAAGCCATGGTAAAAAAAGAGCTGTAACATTTTTAAACCAAAAGCAACATTAACAAGCCCCAGTAGAGTACAGAGGACCACGGCTGAGGCAGCAGCTTACATGAGCAATGCCTGAGAGGGGTCAGATCCTTTTGGAACCAGGCTCCACATAGAAGTGTTCATCAGTGAGCACACCTACATGAAGCCCCAAGCACTCCAGGAGCTCCCTGTCACCCCAGGTTACAGTGGGGAGAAGAAACACACCCCTGTCTACTATGTTTACAAGAAAGGATGCTGAAGAGCTTGCTGAAAAAGTCGCTTCCAGAGATGCCACCTTTGGCTGCCCTGGGAAGCAGGGTGAAACTCAGTGGAAGAGGGATTCCGTGGAAGAGGGATGAAGGGATGTCTCCGGGGTGTGCCCCTCTACAGTCCCACCCTTCATCACACTGGCTGCTGTGGGCACTTCTGCCTCTGCTGCCCCTTTTCCCAGAAAGTAAACCTTTACATAGCACTGTATGTGCTGACTTGATACCCCAGGATTTGTTGAGAGAAAAAAAACAGATATAAAAAGGCAAGTAAGTGGATGCTTGTTCCTGTACTTCTGTATTCCTATAGCTTCCTGAAGAGTTTCCTGAATATGTACCTAACCCCTTTTTAAATGGCACACTGACTTTGGCCACTGCCACGCAACGATGATAATAACATACCCAGAACTTCCTGGGGCACGTTTGTGTGGAACTGATAGCACTGTCAGCGAGGTATGGGACAACGGTCCAATAACAAACTGGGCTACATGGGCATGGAGATGGAAAAAAGATGCAAAAAGTAGAAGGCAAGAATCCCAAACCTTCTTATTTTTAAAAAGGGGAACATTTCAAAGTGAGTATCAGGCACCTGTTTTTATGTGCTAATGGGGAAATCTTTCCACCAGATCCACAGGGCAGGTCTGAGATAAGCAGCTGGAGAATGATAAGTTATCTCTGTTGCGATTCAGGAAATATAGATGCTTCAGATGCTAATGGTGTGTCAGCAGGGAACCAGACACACAGTGGACTGGGGTTAAGTAAGCCTAGGAAGGTGTTTATTCATGTATAACATTTGCAGAGAGGGTGACTCCCTACCTCGCTCCTGGCTGCCCAGAGGAACTGCTTATAACCAGAAATATGCTCGGAGAAGTCAAGCAGAAAGGCCAGGCGGGGCGAGAGGTGCATCCCGGACATGGCAGCCCTCCCGCGAGCACCGGCACTCCCCAGCCCCGCACACGTCCCGGGAAGGACGGGGGTCTGGCCAGCTGCGCCTGCCAGCCACGGCGCCTCGGCACTACCCAGCCGGGCTGCGGAGCCGGGGCCAGCAGGGGGGCCACTGCCAGCGCTGGGGCACCGTAACCTGCTGCAGCTTGGAAGAATTAGAGGTCACTTGTGCATCCTTTGGCACTGGGCTGGATCGACTGTAGCTAAACCATTCCCAGCAGACATTTGTCCAATCTATTTTCAAAATCCTCCCACTGTCACTCTAGGCAATCTATTCTCGTGCTTTCCAACTGAAAGTTAGAAAGCTGTTCTTAATGTCTAATCTAAATCATAAGTCAGCTTTAAAAATGACAAGTATGGTTAAAAGTTTCAAGATTTTTCCTAATAATAAATGTGGTTTTCATTCTATTTCTCTGTTGGTTGCTGCACATTCAGGGTACTTTCAAATCACTTTTTAAAACATCCCTCTAGAATCATGATGTATAGAAACCATATTTATTATTTTTCACAAGAGCTGAGATTGTCATTTAATTATATAAATCCAAGAGTAGGAGATTTAAGGAGGAAAAAAAATTGCAATAAAGTCCTGAGAGAGATGCCAACACTTAATTTAGCTGTAAAAGGTTTTCGGGGGTTTTTCTATCTGTATGCCTCACAGACCCATTGCCCAAAAGCATTCTGAAGTGACAGCAGTGTCAAGCAGAAAAGACATCTCACCCATAACTAATAGAGGAAAATATCTCAGGTGTGGGAGACATATATTCCTGTGTATATGCATACATATTCCTTCATTTACCGCTCATCAAAATCCCTTCTAACTGTCCCAATCATGTGAACACTGTCTTTCAGTAGATGCTTTGCAAGATCCCATTCAAACCAGTTAATAGCAAGAGAGGTAGTTTCCTCCTGCCTCACCGAAGATGAACCCCTAGAAAACTGCCACTTTGCTCTGGTGCTTGAATTCAAAAACATTACTCGAAAAAACCTGGGCTCACTTTCTGATTCAAGCTTTTTGAAAGTGCAGCCTAAGGTTGCTACCAACCCTGATTGAAACACAGAAACACCATAAAAACACAAATAGGAGCTCTGATCTTTTGCATCAACAGCACCAGATATGAAGGAAAACTACACTGGCTCAACTTTCTAGATACACATGACTGGGCACTGATTCATCCCTGGAGACAAACATGCTTGAAATTTACATCCTCAAAGCTTGTTATTTATCACTGGAAATGCCTAGCTTTTTAACTAGGGTGTCACATTAATTTTGCTTAACTTCAGCATCCGTGGCACAGTCAGCTGTGTCTGAGTGAGTTACCCTAGGCACTGCACTTCCTCCCAGAGCAGACACAGAAGCAGAGCAGATGAGCTGTGCCTCCCCTTGGCTGCTAATGGCCCCTGCACTGCAGACGTCTGAAGTTAGGAGGTATCATCATCACCCTCGCTGCCTGTATCCTTCTCTCTGGAACTACCCGGGGAAGAGAAGAGAGCAATTCCTGGTAAGACACGAGCGACTGTCTCTGCTTACCATTTCCTATCAGCAGGCTCAGGCCTGCCAGCACGCCCTTTTCAAGGTGCCTGCTTATCAGGATTGTAATTGCAATAACCTGGAGTGCACTTCCAGGCTGAGAATTCTCTTGGAAAGCCAGGTATATAAAAATCAGGTATTGCAATCCTGAGTTTCAGTCTCCCACTCGGTATCTAGGCTGCATGGCTAGTCTCTTTTCTGTACCTTCAGCAAACACAAGGGAGGGAAGAGGGCTTGTGGGTGTCCTAAGCTCTTTAACTTCTGCTTTTACCACATCACACCGGACCTATATGTAAGATGTGCCTTTTCCTTTATGGGTATAATACATTATCTACAACTTACATTCAAATCAAGAAGCAGTGTCTATGGTCTTGTCTTTTGCAGACCAACCTAAAACGATAAATACAGTCCAATGAAAGGTCCAGGACTGTACACTCCTAGAAAAGAGGAACAGCCATTCATACTCATTGTGTCAACCATACACTTAGAATGTGAAGGCATGTAATTTCCAAATGCCCCCGTTTCCACCTTCAGCGTGCCTACAGGACATACAGCAACAAGCTGGGTGATCTCAGCAGTGGCTGGAAGAGCCAGCTCTGCTGTGCTACGTACTGCATCTGAAGCCCGTCCCTTTCAAGCTGTTCCTCACTCTCTAGACTTTTTCTTTGCCCCATTGTAGATTGAAATCTCTAAGATGAAAATTTTTGTCCTCATTCCTAAAGTGCTGTGTGACAATAGAAAATCTGGGCCTTGTTGATGCAATCTAGCAACATTATAACCAAAAATTTTTAACTGGAAGTATCACACAACTATAACAAGGGGCAACTCTCCCATTCCCACCTGTGATGACGAGGATGCGTTCAGATAGGAGGCAAAGAAAAGAGGTAGGTCTTCATCTCCTGCCCTTAAAACCAAAGCAGGCAGATTTTTTAATGAATGCATTTATTTTTTGTCAGCAGCCATGAATACAGACCTTTTTCAAAATAATGTATGAACATTGTATGTTGACCAAGCTTTTCTTAATAGTTACTGGATAAATATGTTTGTATAGTATAAAAAAAGGACTATAAGAAAAATGAAGAGAGGAAATAATAGGGGAGGAGTACAAGAAGCCCTGCAAGAAATTTGTGAGAGCTGGTAGAAACCACTACACCACCAAACTGCCCTTGAGTAGTTCAGCCTGACCATGTTTCACCATCCCAAAAGGTTTGAACCAGCAATGCCAAAACTCTGGAGCAAAAGGACTAAATCAGAGACTCTTTTGGCTGCATGAAGATCTTTTATTTTTAGCAGAGAGCAAGTTGTCGTGAAGCCATGGCAGGGAAAACACACTGACATGGGGTCCCCCAGGATTACTGGTGCCAAACACAGAAGCTACTGTCAGCTCACAAAATGCTTTACTGACATGCCAAAGATAAAAATTCTGTATTGCCAACCATCCTTACCACACATCCCAAAACATGCCATATGGCCGAAAGTATGACAATGGATTTGCCATTCCTCGGGTTTGGGTGTGAATTGACAATGAGTCTAACATATAAATTACATCATCTTTTAACTTTTTGTGATATATAACATCAGACAGCTTTGTCTGGGACAATCCATCATGAACTAGTCTTGTTGACATTCTGGATTCTCTCTTCTGACCTTGTCCTTTCAGCACAGGCATAATTGTGCTTATGATAATTTTATTCCCAGTTAGGCAGTGATTTTGCACACCTTTGAGTTACAGAATAACTAAGAAGCCAGTTCTCTGAACGACTGCTGAAACAAGGCACCTTGAACCAATTTATGCTGAAGCGCAGTCCGGTAGTGTAGCAGTAAATAAAAGTGGATAAACTCACCTCTCTCAGTGTGCATAAGTAGGTTAACTCTTTAGTCCTGTTTACTGTTGACTGTACCACAGGTGCACTCTCAGCTGGGGGGTCCCCACTGAGGAAACACCAACCATATGTTTAAGCAGCAGAAAGTGGAGGGGGGGAGATGTATGACCCAGTCTCCACGGTATGAAGGGTCTAGCAGGCAAAGGGAAGGGATCCAGGCTCATTTCTGCCACCCAGCTCACGTGCAGAGAGACTCCCATTTCAGCCACGGAGCTCTAGGCTCAGTTAACACCATTCATTTTTGTGTGCTTGCATATCATCATGCAGGTTTAGGGATTTTTTTTTTAGAAATGTAACACTTCAGCAATCACCTAGGGTGATGGGCAGATCTTTTTTGTTGAAGGATCGACTGTTCAGTGTCACTTTAGTGGGAATATACAACTATTATGGTACATGAATTATTTGAGCTGTTTCCTGTGAAGACTGATTGCCTTTCACGGGCTGTGTGTGGGAGCAGCAGAGAAATCCCTGCTGTTCCGACTGGTGTCGGCACCCCCAGACAGTCAAGCATAGCTGCAGAAGTGCAACTCTCACATCACCTGTAGCAGTGCCTCAGTCATGGTCCCTGCCCACCCTGCACTCAAAGCAAGAGAGAGATTTAGCTTGTTTCTAACCACAGGATTTACACAAATGTGAGAAAATAAGTTGGACTGCAAATACTTAAAATTAAACTTTGAGCTGTCACTCACCACAGCAGAGAGAAAGGGGCATCCCATCACATCCACGTCTGCATTTTCAGGGGAGGAACAGTTATGTCAGCTGTAGCCTCCTCTCAATATGAAACTTGTAGACCAATTATTAGCTTTTTATAACAAATAAGCTATTGCACTTCCACTGTGATAACTTGGTAACCAGAGTGTTTTAGTTGAAGACCACTACCACCCAGTCACTTCTGCCCTCTTCAACACTTTTTTCTGCTTTTCCACTGAAGCTGACAGGAGGATATGGAGGAACACACATCAGCTTGACCAGAGGCAGAAAGTTCCTACAGAATCAGTTGTTCTAAAGCTGGAAAGAGTGGAAAACAGTGGGAGCTCTGCCGGTTTCTACTTTTTTAGCTGATTGCCACAATATTCTTTTGTGTGGTTTCTGGATCTGCTTCCTTTAAATGTGTTTTTCAACTGTTTCTGGTGGAGGTTCTTTTTACTGAAGTGTGGATGTGTTGCTGAAGATGCTGTTCAAGTTTGCAGGCTGCTTGTGTGCTACAAGCTAACTTTTATTGCCCTCAGTGCCTCTGGTCCCCTGTCTATCCAGTTTTATTTGCCATCAAATTTAAAATAAAAGGTATTTGTTATTTATTGGAAAGATTAACTCCCTGGGGAATAATTACTTGTTTTTAGCGTGGCCTGACTGCATGGCCTAGGCTTCAGACCTGAAGGAGAAGTGCTTCTGGAGATCGAGGCCAAAGAACAAGACAATTTACTCTTATCTCCTCCACAGCCTCCTCACCTACTCCATTTCTGGAAGCTGTTACTTAACACAGCATTAAACATAAATGGTTATCAATCCAGTCCAGAAAGTGGACAAGAGACATTAATAGACAAGAAATGGATGTTTTTGACAAATGCTGAAGCTCATGGAGAAGCAATAACACTGCAATAATAGAAACTGAGTTTCAATTGAGTTGAAAAAAGCAATTATCTGGTACTATAGAATGAAGTGAGAACAAGGAAACATTTTATGATATTATGGTTCCTATTCGTCACAGTTTTTTAAGGTGGGTAGGGGGTTGCTATGACTTTTGCATTTAACCGTGAGGCTTCCAAAGGCCACCTCAGCTCTGTTGCAGAGTTGCTCTCCCAAAACAGCCTCCGAGTAGTAACGTTTGTCTTAGTCTGGCTTCCTCGGACTTTTCTTCAGGAGCTTTCCTGGAGGCTGAGCACAAAGGCAGACACAACGAAGAACCATCGAGGCACAACCAGTATCCCACCACCAGGCCAGGGATGCTACCAGGAGGACGGAGCCGACAGGGTCTCCTGCCCCCGGCATCCTCCACCCCGCAGGTGAGCACCCACGCATCCCCCCCTACCACACGCTCCCGCCTCTCCTTTTTTTTTTTTTTTTTCCCCCCCAATTTATTTTTCCCCTGCAGAAGTCGAGGTTAAAACCCTGAAACCCGAAGCCCTGAAACCGAGCTGCTTGGCCCCGCCGGTGGCACGGCCCCGCCGCACACGCCCGTGTCCGCTCCGTGGCCCGGGCGCCGTCGGGAGGGGAAGGGAGGCGGGGGAGTGGGGAGGGGACGGGGCCGCGGGCGAGCGCAAGCAGCTGCCTGGGGTGACAGTGACCCGTGGGTTATGCGTGGGTGACCGCGGGGCTGGAGGGGTGAAGGAGCGGGGGAGAAGGGGTTTCTCACTGGTAGGAAAAGGCAGGATCCCGTGTGCCTGCGTGGGGGAGGGAGGGAGAACCGCTGTGGTTTTATTCTTGAAAGAAGCAATTAAACTCAAATTAGTTGCACTCATGAGGTGGGAAGATAGCCCCGTCTCTCTGCCCTAACTCCTCGGGGCGGCCGACGGGGCAGCCCCTGGGGCAGCGTGGGTGCCCGGGCCGTTCCTCAGAGCATCCCCGGGCGGTGGGCGAGGCGCTCCCGCATCTCCTCCGCACCCGCGCACCCTCGGCGCTCCCCGCCCCGCTCGGCCTCGCCTCGCCACCACACCCGGAGCGGTGGGTGAGGGAAATTCAAGTTAAAGAAGGGCTGACCCAGAGCTGCTCCCCGGGCCCGATCCCAGCCCGCGGTGAGCCCCCGGGGTTCGGGAGGAGCAGGACGGGGCCGGGAGCTCTCTGTGAGGCGGCCGGCTGCCGGCGACCGAACAAGTCCGGTCTCCCCAGCCTGCATTTTAATCCTGAAATCTGGAAATGGAAATTGTTTGATGTATGAGGAGACGTTATCTAATTAGGGCGTAAGAAATTTAATCTTTCCAGCAGGCAGGTCATATAATTAATGTTAATTTAACGCTCAAATTCTCAGTCATTAATTTTTATTCTCTTAAATGTAGTTTGGCAGGGGCCCCTGATCCATGGCAATGGATTTTACTGAATGTAAGAGCACACTTGGTCTTTGGAGTGAATTACTGCAGCCCTTCCTATCCCAATAACAAGATCACATCATGTATGCATTATTAAGCCATGTAATTGAATGGTCCGTAGTTTGCATATCAGACTATTAAAGTAATGTGTTTTGCTTTTCTTCCAACACGTAATGTTAAAGCCTTTGCGAATATTTGGTGATTCTGATAATTATCACCAAATTACTACAAATGTTCTCTTCATTAACGTGATTTCTCTCAAGCATTTTTTTAAAAATGTCAATAATGCATTAAGTGGTGTCTTGTAAAGTGTTTTTTAAATAAAACTTGTCAACTGAAATGAGAAAATGAAAAGAAAGAAAGAAAGAAAGAAAGAAAGAAAGAAAGAAAGAAAGAAAGAAAGAAAATTAATAGTTGCACTGAAAGAAAACAATTCTCCTCTAAGATTGGAAAAGACCACTTCCCTTTTTTCCCTATTTCAGATAAGTGACTATACACCTTAAAAGTTTCACTTCATCGGGAGCAAAAGTGCATGCAATCTAAAGAACTGTCGATTGCAGATGATACAGAACAGATGGAGGAACAAAGTTGGAGCTTTTCCCTTTACAGAATAGATGGGGACATAGGCAGACCGACAGAGAGATTGATTTGAAAAGATACTGACCTCTCTCCTTCAGCTGCAATTTAACTTGTCCTGGGAGGGGAAAAAAAAGAAAAAAAAAGAAAAAAAAAACCTCACAAGTGAGACCTGCCTCCTCCCCTGTCGGCCTCTTGTCTCCCCCCGCCCCAAGTTCGCACTGTCATCTGAACAAACTGCTGCGCCGATCTCAGAAGGTGAATAATTCTCAATTAACTAAGTAACTAACTTTCTTTGTGCAATCTTGAGTCACTCACTTAACTAAATCTTAAGCCTTCGAGACCCTTCATTATTGCCTTCCCCCGCCACACTATTTTCAAAGTTCAATAGCAAGGCAACAAAAAACACTGCTGCAAAATAAGAGTCTCTTTTAAAATTAAAGAGCTGCTCATTTGCATCGGAAGAAGTTATTTTTTCCCCTGCTTTGAATTATTTAGGCACACAAAAAAACGTAAAATAAAGGACACCCCGCAAAGCCTCCCGCAGTCCGTGTCAGGATCAGTGTCACGGATGCTCTGCGGGGTGAGAAGCCACTGTGACCAAGTGGGTAGGCGCTGGATCAGGTGTGCTGTTGGGCTGTGCGACTCGGGGCATCCCGCCGCGCTGGGAGGCTGCTGCTCATCAGCCAGCAGCGCTCGGACCCCGCCGGGCCGGGCTC